>NW_020718762.1:0-17611 GCF_900518725.1 Notechis scutatus
TTTCCGGTTGCTAAAGGCAGAGGACAGAGCTTCCATTTGCGGGGCCACCTGAAAAGCCGATCTGACCCGTGGGGGAGGAAAAGCGCGAGGGGTTCCCAGCGAGGGGATTTTGCATTTCTTGGACTTCCGAGTTCTTCGCTGCTTCTCCCCGGGAAGGAGGCGATTTCTTCGGCGCTGAGCCCATCCGCGGCGCGGAAAGGAAACAGCCCCAGAGGGGAAAGTGAAAGTGCCGGGAAACGATCGGGAAGGGCCGGCAGAATCATCTCCCTCAAGAAAAAGTGAGGACTGCAGGCGCTATCTCTGCTTGGCGCCCTCGGGACTCAGACTCGAATAGAACTAGTTTAGAGTAAATGTTTGGCGGATTGCTGGCCTTTCAAAAGATACAAAGATTCGTTCGTGGCACAAAGCGAGCGTTCTCACGACCCGCGAAAGAGCGCTAACAAACAGCCCGGAGGCGCAAAGGCAAGCGGGCGAGGGCCATCTCATTCATCAAGGGAAAACAAAAACAAATAGTTTCCTGTGAGCTGTTCAATCTTTCCTTCACTCAGATAAAAACCCTTGGATCATTGTGTTACAACTTCCTGTTTACAGAGTAATAGCGATCTGCTTTTCAAACAGCGATAAATTCCTCTCTGCCAGTTAAACAATTAACCCGTTCCTTGCAGACTCTTAATACTACCTCATTACCTCAAATCTTACAACTTTTCTACCTCATCAGCTATATCAACGATTAGATAATCAATTTCTATAAAATATTTTATTAATGGTTTAACTGATTTATTGTTTTTAATTGATTAGTGTGATTAGAGTGTTTAGTGCAAATAGTGTGATTACTGACTAGTTTAAAAGACCAAAATTCATGTAATTTAATTGAATAGCAAAATCATTGATCTAGTGAATTTAAATGAACAGTGTGGTTAATAATTAGTGAATTTAAATGAACAGTGTGGTTAATGATTAGGGTAATTAATTGATTAATGATTAGAGTAATTAACTATTCAGGCTGATTGTTGCTCAGGAATATTATCTGACTTGAGACATTACTGCAATTGATTGTTTGATATAATATTGGCTATATAGATTACCCAAAATTGTTCCTCTAATTAATTCAATCAACGTACTATTTTAACAATCCTACCATGCCAAAAAGAAAATCCTACGTCAAACCACAACCTAAAGAGAAGATGATCCCCACCAGTGAACCACAAGACTCCTGCACATGCCTTAAATGCTACAAAAATCTAAAGGATAATGAAAACTCCATCAAATGTTCTCTGTGTAAAAAATACACTCATCATGACTGCTTGGGATTACCTGAGCAGATGATTCAATACCTAAAATCATCCAATGAGTTTCCACATATCTGCAAATCATGCAGACCCAAACTGGATCTGCCTGAAAGAGTTGATACCATTGAAACCATTGAAACATCCCCTACCATCGAAACCATTACAACATCCCTCAACATCATAGTAGCATCCCTGGACGCCGTAAAAGAAAGAATATCCAACCTTGAAAAAAAGGACACAACGCAAAAACCTGAACATCCAATAGCTACTAACCACATCTCTACCAATCAACCACAATCCAATCCACAACCCAATCCACAAATAAACACAACCCAGACAAATATTGATATCCCAATTCTCATCAGAGAAGCCGTTGAGCGTGAACGGAAACGCCCAAACGCCATCTTATTTGGTCTAGAAGACATCAATGTCAATGATGACATCACAACTGTCCGAAACATCATCAGAAATTATCAAGCATCAACCATCTCCGCTGATGAAATACTTGACATTTCCCGCATTGACCGAGAGCTCAAAAATAGAGATGGCTCTGTGGCCCCACGCTTGTGCAGGGTCATTTGCAAAAATGAATCAAGCAAACGTAAATTCATTTATACTATAAACTCACTCGCCAAAACCAACACCATCCATAAGAACCTCCGTTGCCGCCCTGACCTAACCATACAGCAACGTGCCCGCTCCCGTGCACTCCGCATCGAACTCAAAAACCGTCTAGATAATGGAGAGAAGGACCTGTACATTGACTACCATGCTGACTGTATCAAAAGTAAACCACTCAACCCAATACTCAGCTTTTACCCTCAACCACAACCCTACCTCAACCCATCCACCATCACCCAAGACTAGGCACGCACGCCCCCAACTACCTCAATTCCAACTACTGCCGGCCTTAAATGCAAACTACTCAATGCAAGAAGCCTCGTGAATAAAATACCTGAATTTCTCTTCCTCCTAAATATGGCTAACTTCGACATTATATTTGTCTGTGAAACATGGCTCAATGCATCTCTCCCCGACTCCATTACCACAGTAAGAGACTATCATGTTTACAGATCAGATCGTGAAAATCGTCGAGGAGGTGGAGTTGCTATATTCTATAAAAAATCCTTACATCTAAAAAATATCCAAGTTACCCAGGAGTTTGCCCTTCCTGAAACCATCATCTGTGAACTATCCTCAAATATCACAATTCGATTCTTACTATGTTACAGAGCACCTGATTATGACATCGAACATGTAAACAAGCTAAATACATTACTAACATGGGCTGCATCCTGCCCATACCCTTTTATCCTTCTTGGTGATTTCAATCTACCTCATATTAACTGGACCCTAAATGATTGTACAACTGAAATCATACACACAACCTTCTACAATGCTATTACAAATCTGGGACTGGAACAACTAGTAACCAACAACACTAGACTAAACAACTGCCTCGATCTCATCTTCTGCAACAGTTTTAACCTAATCTACGGAATACAATCTAAAGAACCCTTTTCCAGTAGTGACCACAATATGATCGACTTTTGTCTCAACATACATCCACACAAAAATCACCACAATGATGTAATCCCCTATTGTAACTTCAAAAAAGGCAACTATGATCTTATAGACAACGATCTCTCATCCCTTGATTGGCAATCTCTATTCTCTGGATGCAATACTGTTGAAGACCATTATAACATATTTTTACTTGAAGTCAAAAGAGTCATCAAACTATATGTACCAACAACAACTCCCAAAACAAAACAAAAAAGCAGATTACCCATATCAATAAGGAAACTTCAATCCAAAAAGAGATCACTCTGGCGGAAAAACAAATCTGGTCACGTTGCCAATTTCAAAAACCGATACAAAAATCTATGCCACCAGATAAAGACCGAATGCACCAATTATCACATTAAACAAGAGGAAAACCTTCTAAGCACCAATTCCACCCGCACTTTTTACAATTTTGTAAACAACAAACTAAAAGACTCAAGGTCCATCCCTCCCTTGATAGGACCTGATGGTAAAGACTGCAACGATGACACCATTAAAGCCAACATCTTCAACACATTCTTCGGCTCAGTATTTGTAAACAGCAATGGATCATGCCCAATATTTCCTAGCCGTACCACAGATAACAACAATGATCTAATACATATCGATTTCACAGAAGACAATGTTGAAAAAGCAATACGCAATCTAAAACCATCTCTATCTATTGGACCGGACGGAATATGTGCCTACTTCTTAAGAAAGCTATCCTCTGCCATAGCCAAACCTCTAAGCATAATCTTTGAAAAATCCTTCAGAACCAGCTCCTTGCCTAACCTATGGTCACAAGCCACAGTCATCCCCATCTTCAAAAAGGGAGACCCAAGCCTAGTTGAAAACTACAGGCCAATCTCCTTATGCTGCGTCACCTGTAAAGTCATGGAATCAATTATTAACCAATCCATCATCCTTCACTTAGAGACAAATAACCTACTCTCCAATAAACAATTTGGTTTCAGGAAAAAACTATCCTGTAATCTGCAACTCTTACACTGCAAAAACATATGGACGACACAACTCGACCAGGGCAAAACAATAGACGCAATCTACATAGACTTCTGTAAAGCCTTTGATTCAGTGGTACACGACAAACTACTCCTAAAAATAAAATCCTATGGTATCTCTGGACAACTGAATAACTGGATAGAAGCATTCCTGGCAAACAGACAACAAATGGTCAAAATTGGGAGCGTCCTATCAAATTCTGTACCTGTCAATAGTGGTGTCCCCCAAGGCAGTGTTCTAGGACCAACTCTCTTCATACTCTACATAAATGACCTCTGTGATCATATTAAGAGCAATTGCGTTCTTTTCGCTGATGATGTAAAGCTGTTCAATACCACAGACAATACTGCTACCCTACAAAAAGATCTTGACTATGTATCAGAATGGTCAAACAAATGGCAACTTCAAATCTCAACAAATAAATGCTCTGTCTTACATATTGGCAAAAAAAATCAGAAAATAAAATACAAGCTGAATAGTCAAGATCTTGTTGATGACCCAAGCTCAGTAAAGGACCTTGGAATACTCACCTCTAATGATCTAAGTGCTAGAGCCCACTGCAACTACATAGCCAAAAAGGCATTAAGAGTTGTTAACCTAATCCTACGTAGCTTTTTCTCTGGTAATATCACACTACTAACCAGAGCATACAAAACATTTGCTAGACCAATACTCGAATACAGTTCATCAGTCTGGAACCCACATTACGTATCTGATATTAGCACAATTGAGAAAGTCCAGAAATATTTCACAAGAAGAGTTCTCCACTCCTCTACTCGTTGTAGAATACCTTATGCCACCAGACTTGAAATTCTAGAACTAGAAAACCTTGAATTACGCCGTCTTCGGTCTGACTTAAGCATGGTATACAAAATCATACATTGCAATGTCCTACCTGTCAATGAATACTTCAGCTTCAACCATAACAACACAAGAGCACACAATAGATACAAACTCAAAGTAAACCGCACTAAACTTGATTGCAGGAAATACGACTTCAGCAATAGAGTGGTCAATGTCTGGAATACTCTACCCGACTCTGTAGTTTCTTCCCCAAACCCCAAAAACTTTAACCTTAGACTGTCTACTATTGACCTCACCCCTTTCCTAAGAGGTCTGTAGGGGGCGTGCATAAGCGCACCAACGTGCCTACCGTCCCTGTCCTATTGTTTCTCTTATTCTTCTTTTATTTTTCTTATATGTACCCATTTCATGTATTCACAACTATGTATACACTTATACTTATTATCTTGTAAACAATTGGCAAATCAAATAAATAAATAAATAAATAAAGTTTGAGATAATTGTCCTCCTTAAGTGTGCTACACTTTGGTATTGTATGTATCCCTAAATACTTAACCTTGTTTGTGACCTGGATCCCCAAAACTTCCTCCAATTCTTTCTTTCGTGTTACTAACATGTTCTTTTCTAAAATCTTTGTTTTATCTTTATTTATTTTCAAACCTGCTACTTTCCCATACTCTGTTATCTTTTCTATCAGTTTAGGTGCAGACTCCAATGGATCCTCTAATATAAATACTAGGTCATCTGCAAAAGCTTGTAATTTATACTCTTTTTTATTAATTTTCATTCCTTTTATTTCTTTTTCTTTTCTAATGTTCCTATTCAGCACTTCCAGTGTTAACACAAACAACAGAGGCGACAGTGGACAGCCTTGTCTGGTCCCTTTGTTTTATCTATAAAGTCTGTTAATTCTTCATTTGTCATAACCTTTGCAGTTTGTTTATGATATATCGTTTCGATGGCTTGAGTAAATTTTTTACCAAAGCCCATTTGGTCCAATTGTAACAGCATAAAACGCCAATTCACATTATCAAACGCTTTTTGTGCATCTATAAACATCAGAGCCATTTGTTTTTCATGATGTGCCTCATAGTATTCCAGTGTATCTAAAATTATTCTCATATTATCTTTAATCTGTCTCTTCAGCAGAAATCCATTTTGATCAGGATGAATAAAATTATTTAAGTATCTTTTCAGTCTTTCTGCCAGAATTGAAGCAAAAATTTTATAATCTGAATTTAATAGTGATATAGGTCTGTAATTTTTAACTTGCTGTGGGTCTGTGTTCTCCTTCGGTACAAGTGTGATATATGCTTCTGACCATGTTTCGGGTATTCTCTTCTTTGTCATAACTTCATTCATAATTTCTAATAAGTGAAGATTCAATGTTTCCTGGAATGTCTTATAAAATTCCACTGGCAAACCATCCGGACCTGGTGCTATCCCAATGTTTTGCTTTTTTAAAGGTTCTGTTAATTCCATCATTGTTATATTACTTTCTAACATTGTTTCAATATCTTTGGGTGTTTGGGGCAAATTTGCTTCCTGTAAGTATTGTTGAATTCTTTCTTCCTGAACATTCTCTTGATGGTACAGTTTTCCATAGTAATCTTGAATATTTTTTTTCTTCTCCGCATTTCCATAGCATACATGTCCTTGTTCATTTATCAATTGATTTATTCTTCTCGAGTCTCTTTCCTTTCTCAATTTATATGCTAGCCATCTGCCTGGTTTGTTTGCATTTTCAAAATAGTTCTGCTTAGCATTTTTAATTTTTTGTGCTATTTTTTCTTTTTCCATCAGCCCCATTTTATGCTTAGTTATGTCCATTTTAATTTTAATGTCCTTTTTTTGTGGAAATTTCTGTAGTTCTTTTTCCAACTTCTTGTAGTCATCTTCCAATATTTTAAAGATTTTTTTCTGTTTTATATTTCTTTTCCTTGTATAGTCCATTATCAAACCTCTTGTATAAGTCTTCATCGTGTCCCAGAGGTTCTGTAATGATGTATCCTCTTTTGTATTTTCTTTAAAGAAAAAAGTCAATTCTCTCTCAATTTTCTGTTTAAAGTCTTTTTCCTTTAATATCGTATTATTTAAAGTCCATCTAGATCTCCTTTTTTGTCCTTTCCATATAAGTGTTATTGGATTGTGATCTGCCCAGGTACTTGCTTCTATTTGGAAGGTTTGTTTTGGTAGGAAAACAAATTGTAATAGCAGTTCAACAGTGGTACAATTTATCCAGTGTAGTAATAGCTTCCCTAGACAGCCAATTGTTGTTGATGCTTTATTTTGATTCTTCAACTGAGCAGTGGGTTGGATTTGGTTGTATGAATGTCTCCCTCTAACTTTATAATTCCATGATTTACAGTATAAGGAGCGACTGTGCAATAAGAAAATAAAGAACCCAAAGGTCTATATAAGAGATTTATTGGAACCAATACTGACAAATCCATTTAAAAAGTTAATAAATAAAAAACAGAGTCCATTAATTTGGGGGCAAAAGAAATTATAGCAACCAAGGGACTGTGAGACCTAGTGATATAGAGACAAGGAAGATGGCCTTGACAGAGATATGTGAACTCTAATGACAAGGAAAAAACATACCTTAAATACACAACAAACAATTTTACTATGTGGGACACATACACACACACACACACACACACACACACACACACACACACACATATCCCTAATTCATGAAATATAAGAAGGGGAAAGAGGTACAGTACAATCAGTTGCAAGAATTTGGCAGTGAAGCCAACTGAGTGATTTTGGGCCAGTGAGTTACTTATTTATTTAAATTTACATGCCACCCATTTCTGATTCAAGGTGACTCAAACAGAACCTATCTCACAGGGTTATTATTATAGGAAAATAGGAGGAAGGAGCAAAATGTATATCACCTTGATCTATATCAAGTAAAGGTAGAATATGAGTCAAATCAGTCTATGCATAAATACACTTTTAAAGGGATATACATATAACTTACTGTTGTTACCATCTTTAGAAAAGGCCACAGCTGGCACATTTGATAAATCTGGGAAAAAGTAAATTTGGCCGCAACTTTTATTTGCATGTCTGGACTCCCCCAAAAAATGTGCATTAACTCCTTCTGAGGAAACACAATCCTTTACAGAGTTATAGCTGAGACAACTATCGTGGCATAAGCCAGCTTTTGATCCTATTCTTTCTTTAGATTCAGTCTCCAGATACTGAAAAAAACCAAAACCCTTCCTCTATATCTCCTGTACAGCCTAGATATCTTCTGATCACAATAAACCCCATGTTGAAGATACCATAACTCAGGCGAGTTGTTATCTCCTATGTGATCTCCTTATGAATTCACTTTGTTTGAATGATATTGCCATATTAATATAGCATTTTGATATGATATGATAATTGTTATTAGATTTGGGGGAAAATGTTCAGAGAAAACAGAAGCAGATGGTATACCACTTGCCTTCTCTCTTTGCATTCTACACTGCTGTTCCAACTGGAAGCTGTGGCATTAAAAAAAGGCAGTACAGAAATTAGATACTCTGAACTGGATGACACCTATTACAAGACCTTGAAGGCCTTTGAACGAAACTTCTATCACCGAACAGTTTGAAGGCCACAGAGGCCAATAAATCTCTGTGTCATTTAATAGTGTGCCATTAAACAGCCCTCATACAAAAAAGAAGCATCAATATGTTCCCTTTTCCTTGGAATTAGAGGATTTGAAATAGATTGAAAATGGGAGAGCTACATCAATAGCTTAAGGCACATATTCTCCAATTTGTTAATAAGCTATTTTAAAACAAAACAGCTTATTTAATATTTGCTTGAGAAGGTCATATATTTAAATAAAAATGGCAAAAATATGCTTAAATCAGGTAAATATGTCATTAAAATAAAACAATGGCTAGAAGCTGTAGAGGTTCTTTTCTTCTTCCAGAGCACAATCCTGCAGTGTCTATTTAGGTGTCAGGCTTCTTCTTAAAATGAGATCCCTCACAAACAGTGATATAGGAAAACAACTCCAGCTAAATTAGTGTGTTGCTCTTAGCAAAACCATTCATGTTTCCAACTAATTAAAGTTATCAGAATCAGACATATTAGAACAAAAGTTCAAATCTGATCTCTCTTTCTTCTGGATAGAGGTTCTAGTGTCCACAATGAGAAACTTGCATGCACAAAAAAGTCAAGATGGCAGCTGTGTGATACACATAATTTTTTTTAGCCTATGGTCCAGTACATTAGTAAGACTTTATTCATCTCATTTAACAATACCTATATGATATTTGTTGTTAACTCTCATTTGGTTTTGGGAAAATCAAAAGCTGCACTTGTTCAAATGAACCAGGAATGGTTGTGCCTGCAGGTATCCTATTACATAGATAATATCAGTTTGGTATTAATTCTTTAAAATTTTATTTTATTATTCATACTTAAATCTATCACTGGGCTTTTTTTAAAAAAAAATCACATATTTAAATGATGTTTCATTTTCTGTTTGATTAAAATAATGTCTGTGTTCATCAATTAATTCAGTTACTTTCCTAAGTAATCAGAGATGCCATTTTTTCCAGAGTTATTAGACGTATCAATTTTTTAAGAATATGAATGAGAAATATGCATATGTACTTCATACATATGCAAAAATTGCCATTCCTGTTTTTAAGAAAATATACATAGATGTCTGTGGCAGAATACATGTTTTGCACACTGAAGAGTCCATGTCCAAATTCTAGTGCTGCAGATCAAACTGAAGAAACTTCTGCTTTAGAAATTAACACTGAACTTCATGGACCCCTGGTTGGAACTGATAATACCATTACCCATGTTCCTAATGGATCTGCTATCTCTATTTTTTGTCCACTCTAAGTAGAATTCACAACAATAAGTGATGTATTGATCAAGTAACTGCAGTAGAAATAAAACAACAAGCCTATGATTGCAGTAATAGTTTACTGGAATAATGTTACAATGTCCTTATCATCAGTAAGAAGAGATTGTTATTAGTGTTTGCCAGATCGATGATAAAATATCTTTTGCCTTTGCTGCATTTAGATCATATTTATCTCATTCTATCTTATTATCTGAAATTATCATTTAGTGATTGCAACACAGTATGAAATAGGGCATCTTCTATATACCAAGCATCACATTGTTTTCTTACTCTTTTTTGTTAAGTCAGGAAGTGAAATAAAAGTTGATTTGTATTGTATTTGATGCTTCCTAGAGATCTTTTATATTCCATTGACATTACTCAATGATCCCTTCTTTAAGTCCACTGAATGGCCTTTTATCTTATTATAGACTGTGCTCGAATTAACAGTGCTGGTCAATTTCCAATCTTACCCCAGAAAGGGTATTAAGATCCATTTAGAATGAACATGCACTCATTATTCTCACCTCTTACATAGAGAAAAACTTTGGTGGAACAGACCCAGATATCATCTATGTCTCAACCACTATGGCTATATGTTGGTGCAAAAAATGGGGCCCAGATGTGTAATATTTAACATTTGAACAGAAATAATTTTGAGGGAAACACAGTGATTAGTAGCCCAACAGAAGATAGAGCAATGTTTTTACCTATATTTAAATTTCTGAATAGATCCATTCCACACCTATGCTGGGAATAGGTATTTTTTTAAAAAAAATAAATTGGATTAAGGAGCAGTAAAATGTCTGATAAAGAATTACTACTATTCTAAAACATCTGGGATTTTGGAATGTGCCTTTATGTTCTAGAGCAGGGCTGTCAAACTCGCAGCCCACGGGCTGGATGCATCACATGCTGGCCACGCCCCTGCCCCGTTTAGCAAAGGGGAAAAAGTCCCAATGCATCATGTGACGCTACCATGATGACGTGAGTTTGACACCCCTGTTCTGGAGTGACAAATTCCAAACATTGTGGACTACATAGGTTTTCAGCAACTGCAGTACACTGCTGCCTCATACTTAAGTTGGGTTCTACTAGGACATCTAGATCCCTCTCGCAATTACTACTGTTGAGCCAGGCACCACTTATCGTATACCTATCCATTTGTTTTTCCTACCTAAGTACTGGACCTTACTTTTCTCATCATTGAACTGCATCTTGTTGGATAGGGTCCAATGCTCAAGTTTGTCAAGACCCTTCTGCATCTTGAAACTATTTTCTAAATTATTGGTTACTCTTGCTGACATCTGCAAATTTGATGAGATCATCAACTATCCCCTTATCCAGATCATTTATGAAGATGTTGAAGAGCACCGGGCCCAAGACACAACCTTAAGATGCTTCCCTCCATGTAGATGTAGTTCATTGAGGATTATTCACTGACTGATAGTCAGCCAATTTAAAATTCATCAGGTGGTGATTTTGTTTATCCCATATTGTCTTTTTTTTTTTTTTTTACCAAGAAGTAGATTGTGGTCTACTTTGTCAAATGTCTCACTGAAGTCCAGGTATACTATGTCCACAGCATTTTGCTGATTCACTAATTTATTTACTTTATCAAAAAAGGCAATAAGGTTTATTCAGCATTATCCATTTTAACAACCCCCTGCTGGCTTCTAGTAATCACCTTGCTTTTTTCTAGATGCTCACAAATTTCCTGGATCCATTGTTAACCTTTTTGTATTTCTGATATTTCCTCTGTGTGTTAAAACCCAATTTTTAGCATCTTCTTAGCACTGAAAATAATTCAGTGTATGTTATTTTACAATTCTCTTATTTACAAGTTGACAAAAATAATCATAAATACAACTGTGACAAACTTTAAAATTCTATTCATTTGTGTTTCTTGAAGTGTTGTCCTAGTACCCCTCGGAGTTCTCCAAAATGTCTCAAGTGTCCAGGAAATCAAAATTAGTTACCAGCCTCTGTTGAAAAATAATACAGTATCAAATCCCATCAAACAAACATGAGAAGTGGTAGTGGCAAAGAATATAACTTTTTATTAAGTCTCAATAAATATAACCAAACAAAAAGCTCATTTGAGACCCTTGATAATTATTAAAAGTGGGGTCCTGAGAGAAAAAGACATTTAAGAAACACTGAGAAATTGAGCAAAAATGGCGGGCTATTGGTGGCAATGGAACCAAAATCAAATTTTATTTTCAAAAATAAAAACTGCTTCATCATTCCTTTAGTAAATCTGCTCTGCTCTGCTGTGCTTACTTTTTTATGATTGCTGTTTGCCCAGTCCATGGTATTTTTCTGTGTATAAGGCGATACTTTTTCTTAAAAATATTTACCTAAAAATGGAGAGGCATCTTATACACAGGGGGCTGAGAGGAGAACCGTGGTTGCAAAACTGCTGATACTTACCTCTGCAAACTAGCTTCACGAGTGAAACTTCTGATTGCAGAGACAAGCTAACAGGTTTCCTCCAATGATGAGCCTTATGTAACTGATGTTAAGGAGAGCATGTAGCCAATGTCCAAATGTGACAGGGAGCAGTAATGTCGGAGTGTTCTGAGCCCATAAAAATGTCAGAAAACAAAACAAATAAATAAATACTGGTAAGCTAATGTCTTACTCTGCAAAATAAATTCCTTCTATTTAACATTTAAAATATTGATTTCTGAATTTTGGGTAAGAAAAGTGTGTGTGTGTGGCATCCTATATATGGGGGCATCTTACACACAGAAAAATATGGTAAAATCTTTCACAAAGGTCTTATGAACTTTGCCCTAATAGTGGCTTGGATAGAAATATTTGCCCTTCAATTGTTTCTTTGTTTAATGTGTTGAAATAAATATATGAATGATGCTATTCTTCTGGCATGGCAAATTACTTCCAGAATGTTTCCCCGGCATTTTTGGTGGGATTAAAAGAAAATCATAGCTGTGAATTTCTGAATAAGGTTAGGAATTACAGAATTTTCAAGGGAAAAACATTTTAATGTGTGCCAAAACTGTACCAAGCCCCCATTCCAGCATAATCCACCTAGTTTTAACGACAGATCTCCTGCTGCTTCTCATAAGGAAGCTTTTAAATTGCATCCATTCAGATTTCCTGGCAATCATGGAGCCAGCATGTTAATGGTTTCCTGCCAAGGGAATCTTTCATTCCCATGTGGAGTAGTTTATTCAGTAGACATGACATGCCCCTCATGATTTTGGATCAGTGGCAAAAGTTTGGAACAATAGCTGTTGCAATATAGGTGGTGCCAAGTAATAAAACCAGGAGTAGTAGACAAGGGAACTCTGAAGGAGAAACAGGAAATGTGGAGGAGGAAATGATGGGTTCCTGGAGAGATTAAGAACTGCTCTGTAAGACCTGAGGGTAATAAAATGTTCTGTTTTTATTAGATGGGGAATTGTTCCATTGAACAAACCTGAGTCACACAAAACAGAAATGTTCTCGTTTTTATCCTGGGGAGCCCCCCAGATGCAAAGGAGCATGAATTCCACTATTCCTGCAAAGCACAGCAAAGCTGACCATGTTTGCACCTACAATATATGAACAGCATCTGAAGTTTATCCAGCTTTCTGGAAAACAAAACAATGATATAATTTTGCCCCCTGATTCAAGTGAAAATAAGGAATAGTTGATAAGTAGAATAAGATCTGATCCAGACAATTTTGTCCCAATGGATACAGAATAGAATAGAATAGAATAAGATGGCGGCGGCGAGGTGGTGAGGAGCGTGGCCGGAGGGAGGTTTGAAGGGCCGCAACGAGAGGGGCTGGTTTGTCGCCTGGTTTAAACGGCATTTTTAATGAAAGAAAGTAGTCTGTAAAACAACTTGGGGGAAAAAGACAAGACAGAACACCAGAACGGCGCCGCTTGGCATGAAGCCTCTTTGCAGCCGACCCTGAGCGAGCGGTCCGGGAATCCCATCTTGAGCGGGCTTCCTCTTGTTGGGTAAGGCGATCGAGCGATCGGCTGGGATCTAGCGGGCGGCCTGGCGAGCGCGCGCGCTTGGAGAGCCTCTGCAGCCCCGAGACGCTCCGAAAAAACTTTCTTCGCCGAGGCTTTCTTGGAGAAGTCCCATTTCCGGTTGCTAAAGGCAGAGGACAGAGCTTCCATTTGCGGGGCCACCTGAAAAGCCGATCTGACCCGTGGGGGAGGAAAAGCGCGAGGGGTTCCCAGCGAGGGGATTTTGCATTTCTTGGACTTCCGAGTTCTTCGCTGCTTCTCCCCGGGAAGGAGGCGATTTCTTCGGCGCTGAGCCCATCCGCGGCGCGGAAAGGAAACAGCCCCAGAGGGGAAAGTGAAAGTGCCGGGAAACGATCGGGAAGGGCCGGCAGAATCATCTCCCTCAAGAAAAAGTGAGGACTGCAGGCGCTATCTCTGCTTGGCGCCCTCGGGACTCAGACTCGAATAGAACTAGTTTAGAGTAAATGTTTGGCGGATTGCTGGCCTTTCAAAAGATACAAAGATTCGTTCGTGGCACAAAGCGAGCGTTCTCACGACCCGCGAAAGAGCGCTAACAAACAGCCCGGAGGCGCAAAGGCAAGCGGGCGAGGGCCATCTCATTCATCAAGGGAAAACAAAAACAAATAGTTTCCTGTGAGCTGTTCAATCTTTCCTTCACTCAGATAAAAACCCTTGGATCATTGTGTTACAACTTCCTGTTTACAGAGTAATAGCGATCTGCTTTTCAAACAGCGATAAATTCCTCTCTGCCAGTTAAACAATTAACCCGTTCCTTGCAGACTCTTAATACTACCTCATTACCTCAAATCTTACAACTTTTCTACCTCATCAGCTATATCAACGATTAGATAATCAATTTCTATAAAATATTTTATTAATGGTTTAACTGATTTATTGTTTTTAATTGATTAGTGTGATTAGAGTGTTTAGTGCAAATAGTGTGATTACTGACTAGTTTAAAAGACCAAAATTCATGTAATTTAATTGAATAGCAAAATCATTGATCTAGTGAATTTAAATGAACAGTGTGGTTAATAATTAGTGAATTTAAATGAACAGTGTGGTTAATGATTAGGGTAATTAATTGATTAATGATTAGAGTAATTAACTATTCAGGCTGATTGTTGCTCAGGAATATTATCTGACTTGAGACATTACTGCAATTGATTGTTTGATATAATATTGGCTATATAGATTACCCAAAATTGTTCCTCTAATTAATTCAATCAACGTACTATTTTAACAATCCTACCATGCCAAAAAGAAAATCCTACGTCAAACCACAACCTAAAGAGAAGATGATCCCCACCAGTGAACCACAAGACTCCTGCACATGCCTTAAATGCTACAAAAATCTAAAGGATAATGAAAACTCCATCAAATGTTCTCTGTGTAAAAAATACACTCATCATGACTGCTTGGGATTACCTGAGCAGATGATTCAATACCTAAAATCATCCAATGAGTTTCCACATATCTGCAAATCATGCAGACCCAAACTGGATCTGCCTGAAAGAGTTGATACCATTGAAACCATTGAAACATCCCCTACCATCGAAACCATTACAACATCCCTCAACATCATAGTAGCATCCCTGGACGCCGTAAAAGAAAGAATATCCAACCTTGAAAAAAAGGACACAACGCAAAAACCTGAACATCCAATAGCTACTAACCACATCTCTACCAATCAACCACAATCCAATCCACAACCCAATCCACAAATAAACACAACCCAGACAAATATTGATATCCCAATTCTCATCAGAGAAGCCGTTGAGCGTGAACGGAAACGCCCAAACGCCATCTTATTTGGTCTAGAAGACATCAATGTCAATGATGACATCACAACTGTCCGAAACATCATCAGAAATTATCAAGCATCAACCATCTCCGCTGATGAAATACTTGACATTTCCCGCATTGACCGAGAGCTCAAAAATAGAGATGGCTCTGTGGCCCCACGCTTGTGCAGGGTCATTTGCAAAAATGAATCAAGCAAACGTAAATTCATTTATACTATAAACTCACTCGCCAAAACCAACACCATCCATAAGAACCTCCGTTGCCGCCCTGACCTAACCATACAGCAACGTGCCCGCTCCCGTGCACTCCGCATCGAACTCAAAAACCGTCTAGATAATGGAGAGAAGGACCTGTACATTGACTACCATGCTGACTGTATCAAAAGTAAACCACTCAACCCAATACTCAGCTTTTACCCTCAACCACAACCCTACCTCAACCCATCCACCATCACCCAAGACTAGGCACGCACGCCCCCAACTACCTCAATTCCAACTACTGCCGGCCTTAAATGCAAACTACTCAATGCAAGAAGCCTCGTGAATAAAATACCTGAATTTCTCTTCCTCCTAAATATGGCTAACTTCGACATTATATTTGTCTGTGAAACATGGCTCAATGCATCTCTCCCCGACTCCATTACCACAGTAAGAGACTATCATGTTTACAGATCAGATCGTGAAAATCGTCGAGGAGGTGGAGTTGCTATATTCTATAAAAAATCCTTACATCTAAAAAATATCCAAGTTACCCAGGAGTTTGCCCTTCCTGAAACCATCATCTGTGAACTATCCTCAAATATCACAATTCGATTCTTACTATGTTACAGAGCACCTGATTATGACATCGAACATGTAAACAAGCTAAATACATTACTAACATGGGCTGCATCCTGCCCATACCCTTTTATCCTTCTTGGTGATTTCAATCTACCTCATATTAACTGGACCCTAAATGATTGTACAACTGAAATCATACACACAACCTTCTACAATGCTATTACAAATCTGGGACTGGAACAACTAGTAACCAACAACACTAGACTAAACAACTGCCTCGATCTCATCTTCTGCAACAGTTTTAACCTAATCTACGGAATACAATCTAAAGAACCCTTTTCCAGTAGTGACCACAATATGATCGACTTTTGTCTCAACATACATCCACACAAAAATCACCACAATGATGTAATCCCCTATTGTAACTTCAAAAAAGGCAACTATGATCTTATAGACAACGATCTCTCATCCCTTGATTGGCAATCTCTATTCTCTGGATGCAATACTGTTGAAGACCATTATAACATATTTTTACTTGAAGTCAAAAGAGTCATCAAACTATATGTACCAACAACAACTCCCAAAACAAAACAAAAAAGCAGATTACCCATATCAATAAGGAAACTTCAATCCAAAAAGAGATCACTCTGGCGGAAAAACAAATCTGGTCACGTTGCCAATTTCAAAAACCGATACAAAAATCTATGCCACCAGATAAAGACCGAATGCACCAATTATCACATTAAACAAGAGGAAAACCTTCTAAGCACCAATTCCACCCGCACTTTTTACAATTTTGTAAACAACAAACTAAAAGACTCAAGGTCCATCCCTCCCTTGATAGGACCTGATGGTAAAGACTGCAACGATGACACCATTAAAGCCAACATCTTCAACACATTCTTCGGCTCAGTATTTGTAAACAGCAATGGATCATGCCCAATATTTCCTAGCCGTACCACAGATAACAACAATGATCTAATACATATCGATTTCACAGAAGACAATGTTGAAAAAGCAATACGCAATCTAAAACCATCTCTATCTATTGGACCGGACGGAATATGTGCCTACTTCTTAAGAAAGCTATCCTCTGCCATAGCCAAACCTCTAAGCATAATCTTTGAAAAATCCTTCAGAACCAGCTCCTTGCCTAACCTATGGTCACAAGCCACAGTCATCCCCATCTTCAAAAAGGGAGACCCAAGCCTAGTTGAAAACTACAGGCCAATCTCCTTATGCTGCGTCACCTGTAAAGTCATGGAATCAATTATTAACCAATCCATCATCCTTCACTTAGAGACAAATAACCTACTCTCCAATAAACAATTTGGTTTCAGGAAAAAACTATCCTGTAATCTGCAACTCTTACACTGCAAAAACATATGGACGACACAACTCGACCAGGGCAAAACAATAGACGCAATCTACATAGACTTCTGTAAAGCCTTTGATTCAGTGGTACACGACAAACTACTCCTAAAAATAAAATCCTATGGTAT
>NW_020718763.1:2538-17604 GCF_900518725.1 Notechis scutatus
ATTATTATTATTATTATTATTATTATTATTATTATTATTATTATTATTATTATTAACACGCTCTGATGCTAAGGAGTTCTACTCCCCACCTGGAAAGAAATCTGTTTCAAATACAAAACACAAGCAGAGGAGTTTCAGTTTTAGTTTCACAGCAGCAAGCAGCTTTAGTACAGAACAGTTGAGCTCAGGCTCCTTGCTGTCTCCTTCTTGCTCAAACAGCAAATACTCTTTCAGTTTCCAAACAGCCCTCAACTCTCTCAGTCACACTGACAGGACACTAGCCAGATGAATACCGATGGATGCTGGTAGGCAGAGGCAGAATTTTTTTTTCTCTCCTTATTTTTTTCCCCCAAAACTAAGCCCAATCACATAGTTTCGGAGCGAACCACGGGTTTCGAGCTACTTCCTGATAAGATCAGCCCGGTTCTCCCAAGTCATCTGAGGGAAATGTAGTTTACAAAGATTAAAACAGGCTGAAGAACCTCTTGTTGGCAGAAGTACGATGGCCATATAGGACAATTTCAACCCGAGGGAACGAAGGAACTAAAACAGGCGCTTGTAGGCCAGACAAGGAATCATGGATGGAAACTGAACAAGGAGAGATTCAACCTGGAAATAAGGAGATATTTTCTGACAGGGAGAGCAAACAACCGATGGAACAGAAGTTGCCTTCAGAAGTTGTGGGAGCTTCATCCCTGGAGGCTTCCAAGAAGAGATTGGACTGCCATTTGTCAGAAATGGTGTAGGGTCTCCCGCTCGGGAGGGGGGTTGGACTAGATGACCTATAAGGTCCCTTCCAACTCTGATTATCTGTTAAGTCTGTTAAGGCATCTCTAAACTTTAAGACTCATGGACTTCAACTCCCAGAAATCCTCAGCCAGCCAAGATTAATTCACAAGGCCAGTTCTATCTCCTTTATTTATCGTTTTGGCTCTATCCATTGGTTCACACTTCCTCCAATAATCCTTTTTAAAATAACTTTTCCCCTGCACTTGTTCCAAAAACAATATGTACCAAGAAGATTCACTTTCAGGAAGAAGACAAAAGCACCTAAATAATAATAATAATAATGATAATAATAATAAACCTCTGTTTCCTTTGTATTAACACAGAGCAATATAATCCCTTCCGTGCAAGGTCATTTTGTGAGAAACAGATATTTTCCACTCTTTATTTTGGTTTCCTGAATCTCTGCTTCCTGCCCTTCTTAGCATTTACTCACAGAGGTTTCATCCTTTCCAAAGAATTGTTTTTGCTTTAGTTTTCACTGACCTGGCTAATTTCTTATTTCACGGTCAAAGGCTCTGCAGGATGGGAATTTTGGACAGAATAGAATAACAGAGTTGGAAGGGACCTTGGAGGTCTTCTAGTCCAACCCCTGCTTAGGCAGGAAACCCTACACCACTTCAGACAAACATCTTTTAAAAAACCTCCAGTGTTGGAGCATCCACAACTTCTGGTGGCAGGTTGTTCCACTGATTAATTGTTCTTAGGAAGTTTCTCCTTTAATTCCAGGTTGCTTCTCTCCTTGATTATTTTCCATCTGTTGCTTCTTGTCCGGCCTCTTCAGGGGCTTTGGAGAATCGCTTGACTGCCTCTGGTTTGGGGCAGCCCCTCAAATATTGAAAGATGCTCTCATGTCACCCCCCTAGTGACATGAAGGGGAAAGGAAAGGAGGAAGGAAAGGGAAGGAAAGAAAGGGAAGAGGAAAGGAAAGGAAAGGAGGAAGGGAAGGGAAGGGAAGGAAAGAAAGGGACGGGGAAAGGAAAGGAGGAAGGGAAGGGAAGAAAGAGAAGGAGAAAGGAAAGGAAAGGAAAGGAAAGGAAAGGAAAGGAAAGGAGGAAGGAAAGGAAAGGAAAGGAGGAAGGAAAGGGAAGGAAAGAGAAGGGAAAAGGAAAGGAGGAAGGGAAGGAAAGAAAGAGAAGGGAAAAGGAAAGGAGGAAGGGAAGGAAAGAAAGAGAAGGGAAAAGGAAAGGAGGAAGGGAAGGGAAGGGAAGGGAAGAAAGAGAAGGAGAAAGGAAAGGAAAGGAAAGGAAAGGAAAGGAGGAAGGAAAGAGAAGGGAAAAGGAAAGGAGGAAGGGAAGGAAAGAAAGAGAAGGGGAAAGGGAAGGAGGAAGGAAAGGGAAGGAAAGAAAGGGAAGGGGAAAGGAAAGGAAAGGAAAGGAAAGGAGGAAGGGAAGGGAAGGAAAGGAAAGGAGGAAGGAAAGGAAAGGAAAGGAGGAAGGGAAGGAAAGAAAGAGAAGGGGAAAGGAAAGGAGGAAGGAAACGAAAGGAGGAAGGGAAGGGAAGGGAAGAGAAGGGAAGGGGAGATCAAGCCCAGCCCCTTGGAGTTCCGCCCTAAGCGGAGTCCCTGCCAGGAACGTCGCCAAGGAGGCTCCCCAACCAACCTTGACTCCCCCCCACCTGCCCCTCCCCCCCCCCCCGACCCTCCCCCCCCGGGGCACGCCCCCTCTGAGCCGGCCCAGCCCTCCCCCCCCCCCCGCGCCCCCCCTCCCCACTCACCATGGGCCTCTTGTACTCGTTGGGCTTGATGCAGCGGACGAAGAAGGGCTGGCAGACGCCCAGCGTGCGCATCAGCAGCTCCAGCGAGCGCTTGAACTGGCTGCTCAGCGTCGGGGACCGTTTCCTGGTCTCTGCCCCCTGGAGAAAGAAGAGGCAGGATTCGGGACGCGGATCCACGTCAGGAAAGGGAAAAGGCGACACCAGCGGGGGTGGCGGGGGGTGGGTGGTTTGGGGGGCGTTTCTCAACACAGGAAATTTCTCCAGCCCTCCCAGGTCTGCTTTTCCCATCGCCCGGGAGGAGGGCGGGGGGGGGCAGGCTGCCAGCCGAAGGAGAAGAAAAACTTTTCTGCGGCTCTTTTTTGGGATTGGGTTTGGTTTTTAGAGCTGGGGGTGGTCAAAGATGTTTTCGGAAACCTCGAGTCTTCAAGTGGGCCGTTTAGGATTTATTTATTTATTTATTGATTTGATTTGATTTGCAAATTGTTTACAAGATAATAAGTATAAATGTATACATAGTTGTGAATACATGAAATGGGTACATATAAGAAAAATAAAAGAATAAGAGAAACAATAGGACAGGGACGGTAGGCACGTTGGTGCGCTTATGCACGCCCCCTACAGGATGGCGGGGGGTGGGTGGGGGGTGGGACGGGACACATGGGGTTTTTGGTGCTTGGAGCTCTCTGAGCTGGGTGGTTTTCTTGCAGACGTTTCATGACCCAGCTAGGGAACATCATCAGTGCTAGAAGGAGATGGGGTTGGAGGAGGAGGCATGACAACTACTCTGGGGTCCTTGGTGCTCTCTGAGCTGGGTGGTTTTCTTGCAGACGTTTCATGACCCAACTAGGTAACATCATCACTGCTATACAGGAAGGGGGAGGAGAAGGAGAAGAAAGAGGAGGACTGTGGGGTCCTTGGTGCTCTCTGAGCTACTTGCAGCTCTCTGTTTTCTTGCAGCTGTTTCATGACCCAGCCAGGTAACATCATCAGTGCTAGAAGGGAGTGGGGTATGTGGAGGAGGAGGAGGAGGAGGAGGAGGAAGGAGGAGGAAAATGACTGTGGGGTTCTTGATGGTCTCTGAGCTGAGTTGTTTTCTTGCAGACGTTTCATGACCCAGCTAGGGAACATCATCAGTGCTAGAAGGGAGTGGGGTATGTGGAGGAGGAGGAGGAGGAAGGAGGAGGAAAATGACTGTAGGGTTCTTGATGCTCTCTGAGCTGGGTTGTTTTCTTGCAGCTGTTTCATGACCCAGCCAGGTAACATCATCAGTGCTAGAAGGGGAAAGTGTTTGCAAGGAGGTGCAGGAGGAGGAGGAAAATTGTGGGGTACTTGGTGCTGTCAGAACTTGATTGTTTTCTTGTAGATGTTTCATGACCCAGCTAGGGAACATCATCAGCGCTAGAAGGGGAAGGTGTTTGCAAAGAAGAAGAGGAGGAGGAGGAGGAGGAGGAGGAGGAGGAGGAGGAGGAGGAGGAAAATTGTGGGGTCCTTGCTGCTTTCTGAATTTGGCTGTTTTCCTGAAAATGTTTCATGACCCAGCTAGGTAACACCATCAGTTCTTTCCTTGAGAAGAACCGGAGGAAAAGCACAATGGTTTTTGGGGGGGAAAAAGTAGTGGGCAAAAACCAAACATACCCCAGGAAAGATCTGCAGAACTTATTTTACCTTCAAAGTGGAGGCTGGCGACTGGGCAAATGTAGAAGACGGACAGCCACAGAGAAACTATAGGAGAAGAAAGGGAAAATGAAACCACCAAGGAAAACACAAGAGAGAAAGGAGAGAGGAGAAAATAAAAAGGGAGCAGGAAGCATCCGGGATTCTTCCCCGTCGATTGAAAGAAAGGGGCGAGTTAAATAGAAACAGAGGATGAAGTCGGCCACGTGAAGCCTCTGTGAAGAACCTACTCAAGGAGGTCTCTTGGTGTTCTTTTTAATTTCTGGAGTCTCCCTCCTGACAAAAATGGCTCAAAAAAGGGAGAAATGGCCACCATCATGGTGCAACTGATGCTAACCTGTTTCCCCAAAATACGATCTACCCTGAAAGTAAGCCCTAGCTTGATTTTTACACGTGAGCCCAATATAAGCCCTACCCTCCCAAAATAAGCCCTAATTAAGATCCCACCCACTCCAGAGTGGAGGGGTAAACATTAAGCTAGGGTGGGGATGGCAGAGGGAGGGTGGAGCTGCCCTACTACTTACCTTTGGACAGTTGTAGCCAGGCCTCGCACACCCCGACACCTGCCTGGTTAGTCCATTTCTTCTGCAGCCAGCAAAGCTGGCCAGGCTTTCCTGAAGGCCTCTGTAGCGGATAACAGCTCAGGATCGATCCAGAGGTCTGTTATATCGGCTGCAGAGGCCTTCAGGAAAGCCATGGCCGCAGAAGAAGAAGTGACCTGGTGCCAAAATAAGACCTGGTGCCTTTTTTGGTGGCAAAAAGATATAAGACAGGGTCTTATTTTGGGGGTATTTGCAATGGTGTGATGGAAGGGTTGAGCTGCCTTTTTGTGACGGGCAACAGTGCGTCTGATTGAACCAAGGAGTCCTTGATGCTTTCCAAGCTTCTTGCCGATGTCTCATTACCCAAACGAGGTAACACCCTTCGTCTAGCACTGATGATGTTACCTAGTTGGGCGATGCAACGTCTGCAAGAAAATAATCCAGCTCAGAGAGCACCAAAGGACTCCTCACTTCAGTTCTGAGCTACAAATATTCTCCTTTCTTTGATTGGACTGTTGAGGCTGCCATTCTGACGCTCATGGCTATAATAGCACAATCACTTAGACTTATATACCACTCCATGATCCTTACTCTCCCTATTCCACAATTCCACAAGTCTTAAAAGTTGCCAAGTTTGGGGACCCCTGCTTCAGAGAGTAGATGGCCCTAAAATCCTGGTTATTTAGCCTTCCATAATGCCCTAAAAACCTGGTTATATTCTTAAGCCTGAGTTACTGACTATGTCAAGGGCCCCATTTCCTAGCTGTACCACTAAGTATCTACGTGTATTTAGTTTGGATGTTTCTGTTGTTCTTTTTATTGTTTCTATTGTTTTAAGATGTTTTTAGTATTTTAGTTGTAATATATGTATATTTTTGAATTGTAACTCACCCAGACTGAGATGGGCAGCTATAGAAATGGGATGGGATGGGATGGGATGGGATGGATGGATGGATGGATGGATGGATGGATGGATGGATAGAATGGTGAGTGAGTGAGTGAGTGAGTGAGTGAGTGAACTGAATCTCCATCATGGATGGAATTGTGCCAACTGCTTTCTGCCAAATAAGAAATGGACTAACATTTTATCAGGAAAATAAGCTTTGAAACAGGCTACAGGACAGAAAACACGGAGAGTTAGGTCAGCTGGTCAGAGGAAAGGAAAGCTTAAGGGAATAAATAAAAGGTGACGTGAAAACCACTTCAAGCAGCAGCCCCATTGCGAGTGACTTCCTAAATTAAGGGCCTCTAAACTCTTTTTAAAAAATCATATGCCATAAAAAAAAATTGAGCACTCCCAATATGAGTATGATTTAATTTATAAATTATATATACGTAGATCATGGATTACTTAACTGGAGCATCCCAAACCATCTTGGCTGAAGAAGGGTTTATCAGATAACGGATAACGGTTAATCAGAGTTGGAAGGGACCTTGTAGGTCATCTAGTCCAACCCCCTGCCCAAGCGGGAGACCCTACACCGTTTCTGACAGATGGGAGTCTAATCTCTTCCTGAAAGCCTCCAGTGATGATGAAGCTCCCACAACTTCCGAGGGCAACTTCTGTTCCGTTGGTTGATCGTTCTCCCTGTCAGAAAGTTTCCCCTTATTTCCAGGTTAAATCTCTCCTTGTTCAGTTTCCATCCATTATTCCTTGTCTGGCCTTTGGGTGCTTTAGAAAATAGCTTGACCCCTTTCCCCCTCTCTGGGGCAGCCCCTCCCTCAAATATTGGCACACTGCTCTCCTGTCTCCCCTGGTCCTTCTCTTCCCTAGACCAGCCAGGCCCAGTTCCTGTAACTGTTCTTCATATGTTTTATCCAGAACTCACTCATCCTCCCTCCCTCCCTCTCTCCCCCCCTCCGTCTGTGTATGTGGGTGTGGGTGTGTGTCTCTATGTCTCTGTCTGTCTGTCTGTCTGTCTGTCTGTCTGTCTCTCTCTCTCTCTCTCTCGTCTCTGTTTCTGTCTCTCTCTGTGTGTCTCTGTCTCTCTCTCTCTCTCTCTCTCCGAAAATACCAGAAGTGATGAAACGGGGCTAGTTTTCGGCCTGCAAAGTCTGCAGAAGCCTGCCTCAAACCAGCCGAAAACCAGCTGTGAGGCGCAGTGCAGGTAAGGGGGCAGCGGGGGATGGGTGGGTGGGTGGGGATTGCACGCACATGCGTAGAGGGCGTGGGGGGGAGGCGCGCATAACCTTCTGGGCGCTGGCACGTGAGGGCGAGTGTGCAAGCACGCACACAATTTGGGGCACAGGAGTCCAAAAAGGTTAGCCACCACTGCCCTATCTCAACTCTGCCGTGCATGCATATGTTCCTCCTACCAGCCAGCTGGTCTTTGGGCCTCTGCCACGCATGTGGGGTGGGGGGGGGGCACACGCATGGGGGATGTGCGCACGCATGCGCAGGGTGGGGCACATGAATGGGGGCGGGGCGTACGTGTGGTCACATGCGCGCGTTGCATTTTGGGGATGCGCACGCACGCTTTGGGCTCTCGGTGCCGAAAAGGTTAGCCGTCACTGGACTAGAACCGGCAAGATATCTGAGGCTTAAATTAGCAGTGACCAAGCTCCACGAATTACAAGGGGGTCTATTTGAAGATAACCACTTCACCTCTGCTTCGGACCCACCGCCGTGAATGTTTGAGATACTTTACCATGGCTACATCAGCCTGGAAAATCTGCTTGATGAATTTGTTTCGTGAAGAATGGACCAACTGGATAATATCTCCATGAAGAGTATCTCGGTTTTTCTCCAGAAAGCCTGAGTGAGAGAAACCAGCAGCAGTTGAAAAAAGGATGTTATTTATTTATGATTATACCTATATGAAGAAACAAGACTGTGAGGACCCCAAGGGGCGTGGCACAAAGGCAACACGGTCACATAAGTAAGAAAAGTCCCTTTAGTACCTCCAACTTTGCCCCCAATGTCCAGTTACCTTCGGCTAGAGAAAAAAAAAAAACTCTCCCAAGAACAGTCTTTTAAGTGGAGGAAATTCAATCCGAAAACAAAGTACATACCAACTGTAACTAAAAATCCAAACAAACCACACTGCAGCAATTAATTTGACAGGGCAGGAGAAGGAATTGCAGACTTGAAAGGCCAGTAAAACACACACAGTTTGGAAGACGGCAGGAACCCAGATAAGCCTCGATGACACCAGGTAATACATGATTTGCTTCCAACAAGTTGCTGTGTACAAACTCCCTTTTTAAACACTGTGTTCCCAGCTGCAGCTAATGAAGGGAATCAGGGCCCTTTCCTCCCCCGTAAGCCATGCAATTCACGTTGCTCCCTTCTCTGTTCCTCCCTGCATGCCCTAGGATGAAGAGGGAGTGGCCCTGGGCCTTCTTCTGAATTCCCTCTCCCTTTTTCTACCTCTCCCCTGCTCTGCCCAGCCGGACTTTGCTCTTCCCCAGTTTCTTCCACAGCCAACGGAGCCACACACCCATTCTCTGTCAGCTGCTTGGCCTCCCCCTCAGAATCAGATTCCAACAGGGGCATGACACAGACATCCTGCAACCTCGGGAACTAAAATTACATTTATTATACTTATTAAGCTTTCATCAGCCTCTGTTGACATCATCAGAGTATTAAACTACCATTACGGAGAGCTATGCCTTTATATATCATTAATCGATTTAGCCCTTGCACGTGTAACAGGCCCTCTGACCAACATGACTGAAGCAAAAACAACAGAGTTAATTACAGGTGGGAGGCAGTTGGAAGGGCCTATTATGCGTGCAAGGGCTAAATTGATTAATGATATATAAAGGCATAGATCTCTGTAATGGTAGCTTAATACTCTGATGATGTCAGCAGAGGCTGATGAAAGCTTAGTAAGTACAATGAATGTAATTTTAGTTCCAGAGATCGCAGGAAGTAAACGTAGTCACAGAACCAGTAATAACACCAGTTGAATCCCACCCCTGCTCCCACCCCCCCCCCCCCAAAATGTACCTTTTGTTTCATAGTAGACAACGCCGGCAAAATGGTTGATGCCAAAGTGAGTGTCGTGGTTGTTTTTCGGCGGGATGTAATTGATGTTCAGTTTGTGCTGAGAATTCAGCTTGTGGAGCATGGTGGCATCCGTCCCCTGCAATCGGTCAAAACGGGGAATTAGGGTTTCTATCATCAAAAAGCATCTTTCATTTGCAGCTCTGACATCACCGATCTGCAGCGGAAACATCTAACAGAATAACCGAGTTGGAAGGGACCTTGGAGGTCATCTAGCCATGGTTGCACAGTGGTTAGAATGCGGTACCACAGGCTAACTCACTGCAATATGGGAGTTCGATCCTGGCCGGCTCAAGGTTGACTCGGCCTTCCACCCTTTCGAGGTGGGTAAAATGAGGACCCAGATTGTTGGGGGCAAATAGGCTGACTCTGTAAACTGCTTAGAGAGGGATGGAAAGCTCTGTGAAGAGGTATATATGTCTAAGGGTTATTGCTCTCCCCAGAATAAATCAGAGTAGCGCTGGAAGGGACCTTGGAGGTCTTCTAGTCCAACCCCGTGCTTAGGCAGGAAACCCTACACCATTTCAGACAAAGGGCTATCCAATCTCTTCTTAGAAACTTCCAATGTTGGAGCATTCACAACTTCTGGTGGCAAGTAGTTCCACTGGTTAATTATTCTGACTGTCAGGAAATGTCTCCTTAGTTCCAAATTGCTTCTCTCCTTGATTAGTTTCCATCTGTTGCTTCTTGTTCTTCCTTCAAGGGCTTTGGAGAATAGAATAACCAATTTGGAGGTCTTCTAACAGAATCACAGAGTTGGAAGGGACCTTGGAGGTCTTCTAGTCCAACCCTGTACACAAGCAGGAGGCCCTATACCATTTCTAGTTCAACTCCCCACTCAGGCAGGAAAGCCTACGTTATTTCAGACGAATGATTGTTCATTATAATATCCAATTCTTCTTAAAAACCTCCACTGATTGGAGCACCCACAACTTCTGAATTGATTGTTGTCACTATCAGGAAATTCCTCCTTAGTTCCAACTTGCTTCTCTCCTTGATCCGTTTCCATCCGTTGCTTCTTGTCCCACTGTTGCTTTGGAGAATGGCTTGACCCCCTTCTTCTTTGGGGCGGCCCCTGAGATATTGTACGACTGCTATCACCTGTAGTCCTTCTTTATTTTTTTTAAAAATACTTTATTGAAATTCAAAATATTAAAAAATTTACAAAAATTTCTGTAATGGAAGATGTGTCAATATCTTTCAGCATCATTTTTGACAGTACAATAAATACAATACGTACAACTAATACTTGACAGTTATTCATAGTATTGATAATACTAATTCACAGTGCCTTAATAATATTGATAAAAAGTCATGTATATAGGTCATTGGTTCAGAAGAGAAAAATGTCATATTAACATTAAGTACACACACACACACACACACACACACACACACACATATATACACACACACACATACATACATACATACACATATGTTATGTCCCACCTTCTAAAATAAACAGTTAAGGCTGAAAGCAGCAGTCCTTGTAAAGAAAGGCAGCAAACAGGAAAATGTTATGTCCCACCTTTTAAAGTAAACAGATAAGGCTGAAAGCAACAGTCCTTGTAAAGAAAGGCAGCAAACAGGAAAATGTTCACAGATAGCTCCAATAAGTAAAAGTTCCAACGAACTAAATCCAAGACTCAACAAGATTCTTCAGATCAAAATCCTTCACAAAATAATTCCAATAAGTAGAAGTTCCAACAAATTAAATCCAAATCCCAACAAGATATTTCAGATCAAAATCCTCCAAACTGTGCTCTTCAGTTCTCTCTTGCAAATAGACACTTTGTTCCGGACAAAGTGCAAAGTCATATCTCTCCCTTTATAGAGTAACTAATTAGTCTAATTGCTGGTCTGCTCTCCTACTGTATCCTCGTTGGTTCCTCCTTGTCAGGAGACGTCTTGTCCTGACATCTACCCAGCAATCATCCAAATTATCATCTTCTTCACCTGAAGATAACATTTGTTCCTCATTATCACCCGTTCCCGGCTGACCACCTAATTGAAGGGTGGAGGAGTTTGAAGGTTCAAGCCGATCTTGCAAATCAAATGCATTCATCTCCTCCTCATCGTTAGAACTTGCTGATTCATATAAGTCCTCCTCGCTGGAGCTGTCATTCAAAAAACCTGTAGCAGATGCCGGAATCACAACACTATCCCTCACTGCAGGGCCCTTCCCCTGGGTCTGGCGATCCGGATGCGGTTTCGAAGGGAAGCGTGCATGAAAGTCTCGAAGCAGATCCGAAGCATGAAGTGTAGACGCATCCGTCCAGGAACAAACCTCCGAGTCATCTACCCTCCTCCTGACCAAATACTGGAAGCGACCTTTGAGCCAACGGGAATCAAGGACGTTGACCACCGTATCGTCAACAGCAGGCTCCTCAGAAGGCAATGATAACGGACCCGGTTCAGCAGAATCACGTAATCGACAAACAGAAGAATCAGGAATCAAAAGAGATCGATGAAAGACGGGGTGAATACGCATGGATCGTGGCAAAGTGAGGCGGTATGCCACGGGATTAATAACTGCCTCAATCGGGAACGGACCAATAAACCGATGATCAAGTTTTCTAATAGGGCGATCGACCTTCAGATGTTTTGTAGATAGCCACACTTTATCACCCACAACTAACGGAGGTGTATCTCGACGGGACCGATCTGCAAACCGCTTATAATCTTCTTTTGCCTTGTTCAATTGTTGTATCAGTAGACGGCGAACTGCGTGTAGTTCTTCCAAAAACTCTCGGGTCTCAGGAACCGGGGAATCCATCATAGTTAATGGGAAGAAACGCGGATGATAACCCATATTTGCAAAAAATGGCGTGACACGGGTGGAGGTATGCTGCGAGTTGTTAAACGCGAATTCTGCTAACGGGAGGTATTTCACCCAATCGTTTTGTCGCAAATTAACAAAACATCTCAAATATTGAGTAAGAATCCCAATCACCTTCTCCGTCCCGCCATCAGTTTCCGGATGGTGCGCTGACGCTAAACATACTTTCACTTGCAAAGCCGCCATTAACTGTTTCCAAAATTCTGCCGTAAACTGGACCCCACGATCAGAAACCACTCTATCAGGCAGTCCATGTAGACGGAAGATATGTTGCAAAAATAACTGAGCCGTAGTGCGGGACGATGGTAATTTCCGACAGGGAATGAAATGGGCCATTTTAGTCAACATATCCACTACCACAAGCACTGTTGTGAACCCCGATGAAGACGGTAAATGTGTCAGAAAGTCCATAGAGATCGCTCCCCATGGTCTACTTGGAGTCGGCAAGGGTTGCAAAAGTCCAGGAGGTGCACCGGATGCTGCTTTCGCTTGCCTACATTGAACGCAAGAAGCGACGTAAGAAGACACATCATGACGAACTCGAGGCCACCAAAAAGTCCGAGTGACCAAATGCAAGGTCTTGTGTAATCCAAAATGACCAGCGGCTGGGTTATCATGACATTGTGTCATGATGAGAGCCCTCAACGGTCTGGTAGGCACATATAATAAACCCCGATATCGAAGCAGATCGTCTTCAAAAGACCATGGAGAAGTTGGGCCAATGTCCTCCCGTCTCTGCTGCGTCCACACATCCAAACGTTGCGCCTCTCGTAGTTGGGCCCGTAAATCTACCGGTTCCTGCAGTACGGCTAGAGATTCCGGTGGTAACACTGTCCGTAAAGGAAGAGGATCTTCGGCATAAGTATACTCCGGTTTCTGAGATAATGCATCCGCCCTCCGGTTCTGACCACTTGGAACGTAAGTAACCGAGAAATTAAATCTGGCAAAAAATAACGACCAACGAATCTGCCTTTGATTCAATTTCCTAGCCGTGGTCAAATGTTCCAGGTTCCTATGATCTGTCCGAACCTCCACCTTGTGTCGAGCTCCCTCCAAATGATGTCTCCAAGTCTCAAAAGCAACCTTAATAGCTAACAACTCTTTTTCCCAAATGGTATAGTTGCGTTCCGAAGCTGTAAGCTTCCTAGAATAATAAGCGCAAGGAAACAAAAGAGCGCCATCCTCCGAAGCTTGTAACAGCACTGCTCCGATAGCGACATTAGAAGCATCTGTCTCGACCACAAATGGGCGATCCGGATCAGGATGCTTTAATATGGGTTCAGTTATAAATGCTTTTTTCAAAGTGTCAAAAGCCTGTTGTTGTGGAGGCCCCCACACAAATGGAACCTTCTTACAAAGAAGCTGGGTTATGGGATCCATTATCTTCGCAAAACCTGGAATGAAAGTCCGATAATAGTTGGCAAATCCTAAAAGTCGTTGCACATCTTTAACCCGACGAGGAGCTTCCCAACTACACAACGCCTCAACCTTTTTGGGGTCCATAGCAATGCCCACAGGAGAAATAATGTGTCCCAAGAATTCGATAGACGACTGAAAAAAGAAACATTTTTCTAATTTAGCATAAAGTTTATGTTCCCGAAGACGCTGAAGCACTTGACGCACCTGCTGAAGATGTTGCTCTTTAGATTTTGAATAAATCAAAATGTCGTCCAAATATATGACAACAAACTTATCCAACATGTCTCGAAAGATATCGTTCATTAAATGTTGAAATACAGCAGGAGCGTTGGTCAAACCAAATGGCATAACGGTGTACTCGAAATGACCATAACGAGTGCCAAAAGCCGTCTTCCACTCGTCTCCCTTACGCATCCGAACCAAATTGTAAGCTCCACGTAAGTCAAGTTTCGTGAAAATTGTAGCTTCCCGTAACCGCTCCAACAATTCGGAGATGAGCGGTAAAGGATAGCTATTTCTCACAGTGATAGCATTTAAGCGTCTATAGTCACAACAAAGACGAAGTTCTCCCGACTTCTTCTTGACAAAGAGAACGGGTGCTGAAAGAGGGGATGACGAAGGTCGAATAAATCCCCGAGCTAGATTTTTATTCAAAAATTCTCGAAGTGCAACTAGTTCAGGCTCAGACAAAGAATACAACCTCCCCTTTGGTAATGGAGCGTCCGGTATCAAATCCACGGGACAGTCATAAACACGATGTGGTGGTAATTGATCTGCCTCCTGTTCACTGAAAACATCGGGGAAATCCGACAGCTCTGAAGGAATCGAGGCAGCAGAAGCGACAATATGTTGGCCTGCGCAGACATGTCTCAGGTGGTCCACACATTGCAAGCTTGGAAAAGAAACAGCGTTCTGCGCCCAAGCCACCAACGGATCGTGTAGACGCAGCCAGGATACTCCGAGCACCAAAGGAAGATGGAGGTTCGAAGTGATATAAAAACTTATCGCCTCCTCGTGATCCCCAATACGCATACGCAGTGGTTGGGTGGCAAAGCGAATAGGTCCCGACTTGAGTTCGCGCCCATCTACGGTTTCCACCTGCATGGGGGGATTCACAGGCACTAAAGGAACTTTGAAATGTTTTACGAAATCATAATCCATAAAGCTAGTCGTAGCCCCTGAATCCACCAGTGCCACGGCAGGGATTCCCTCCTTCCGAGATTGCAAGAATGTGCGAGTGTCCAAAAGTAAATGTCGAGGAGGGCCAGAATTAACTTCAGCAATTTGAGATGAAAGTGAATACTGTGCCCGACCTAGGGTTTCCCTGAGGTCGGGCCTACCCCGTTTCCCGACGAACCAGCAATGGGTTTTGATACAGGTCCACGAGTCCCCTTCCGAGTGCAGGAATTTGCAAAATGTCCCGAACCCCCGCAATAAAGGCACAAACCTTCCTGAAATCTTCTCGATCGTTCCTGAACTGTTAAACGAGGGCGGAGTGCGCCTATCTCCATCGGCTCCTCTGCTGGAATTCTGGATTGGAAAACCCTCATAGACGGGGTGCGTGAACGAGGAAACACAGGTGGCTCTGCAACGGTCCGTTTACACCCACGATGTTGTAGGCGAGCTTCAATACGTAAGCATTGAGTAATCAATGTGTCCAAAGTTGAAGCACGCTCTGCATGAATTAGTTCATCCTTGATAATGTCGGACAAACCCTCTTGGAATGCTGCCATGTGAGCTGGTTCATTCCAGGTGGAGTCCATACACAACAAGCGAAATTCTGCAACGTATTCTTGCAATGAGTGTTTACCTTGAATAATATCCCTCAATTTTCTGTCCACAGTTTGAGATTTAATTGGATTCTCAAACATAACGTTCATCTGTTGAATAAACCCCTGGAAATCGTCCAGTAATGGACTATCTTGTACTAATAAGGGAGTAGCCCATTTGGCAGCCTGCCCGGTTAACAAACTAATAATAAAGCCAATTTTAACTCGATCGGTTGGAAAATCCTCCGGCCTCACAGAAAAATACAATTGGCACTGACCCAAAAATGTTGAAAACATGTCCGTTTGCCC
>NW_020718764.1:0-17593 GCF_900518725.1 Notechis scutatus
AGAATTGTTTGGCTTTGTTCTGCAATCTCTGGAAATGGCGGTCTTGGGCTATGAGGATCAGCAAAAAGCTGATATATGCACACGGTTGCAGAGGCTGACAACTCCAAGATTCTTGACAGAGTTTGGATCATCAACAAGGTCTTGGCTATTCAGCCTGTATTTTATTTTCTGATTATTATTTTTTTGCCAATATGTAACACAGAGCATTTATTTGTTGAGATTTGAAGTTGCCATTTGTTTGACCATTCTGATACATAGACAAGGTCTTTTTGAAGGGTAGCAGTATTGGTTGTGGTATTGAATAGCTTTACATCATCAGCGAAGAGAATGCAGTTGCTTTTAATATGATCACAGAGGTCATTTATGTAGAGTATGAAGAGAGTTGGTACTAGAACACTGCCTTGGGGGACACCACTATTGACAGGTACAGAATTTGATAGGACGCTCCCAATTTTGACCATTTGTTGTCTGTTTGACAGGAATGCTTCTATCCACTTATGCAGTTGTCCAGAGATACTGTAAGATTTTAGTTTTAGTAGTAGTTTGTCATGTACCACTGAAACAAAGGCTTTACAGAAGTCTATGTAGATTGCGTCCATTGCTTTGCCCTGATCGAGTTGTGTAGTCCATATGTTTTTACAGTGTAAGAGTTGCAGATTACAGGATAGTTTTTTTTTTAAACCAAATTGTTTATTAGAGAGTAGGTTGTTTGTCTCTAAGTGGAAGATAATGGATTGGTTAATAATTGATTCCATGACTTTACAGGTGACGCAGCATAAGGAGATTGGTCATTTTCAACTAGGCTGGGGTCTCCCTTTTTGAAGATGGGGATGACTGTGGCTTGTGACCATAGGTTAGGCAAGGAGCTGGTCCTGAAAGATTTTTCAAAGATTATGCTTAGAGGTTTGGCTATTGCAGTGGATAGCTTTTTTAAGAAGTAGGCACATATTCCATCCGGTCCAATAGATAGAGATGGTTTTAGATTGCGTAGTGCTTTTTCAACATTGTCTTCTGTAAAATCGATATGTATTAGATCATTGTAGTTTTCTGTGGTTCAGCTAGGAAATACTGGGCATGATCCATTGCTGTTTACAAATACTGATCTGAAGAATGTGTTAAAGATGTTGGCTTTAATGGTGTCGTCGTTGCAGTCTTTACCATTAGGTCCTATCAGGGATGGGGTGGACCTTGAGTCTTTTAGTTTGTTGTTTATAAAATTGTAAAAAGTGCTGGTGGAAATGTTAGGGATAACATTGTTTTACCCTAACTGTTTTGGGTAAAGATAATAAAATGATGAATCATGGTTTGTCAGATAAAGTGTATGTGACTTTAAGCTAAAGGAATGTAATTAAGGGTGCAGCTGTAAAAGTACTATATAAGCAGCAAAGCACTCTCTGGCTGACTGATCCCTAATTACTGGCTGGCTTATTGAAGACTGTGTTCTTGCTGGATCGGGGAGGAGAAGAAGTGTTGGATTACTTTGAAGATATTTCTCAACGGAGAGAAGATAAGTTTTGGACAGATTTATTATATGTGTACTGACACTGGCTATTCGACACGGACTTTGCAATTAGAGTATCCTCGACAAGACTTGACTGGATTTGGTATTTGACTAATGGACTGTTTATAATGACTATGCTATAATTCTTAAATGGAATAAATTATAATTTTTGATAGCACAAGCGTATCTGTATTTTTACTGCGTGTTAACTAGAAAACTTATCTCACACATTTACCTGTCTTCCTATCTGACTTCGCTGCACGTTCTGTTTAGTTTGTTTTCCTTAACACCTGTTGGGGAATCCAGGCTTAACAGGAATTGGTGCCTAGAATGTTTTCCTCTTGTTTAATGTGATAATTGGTGCATTCAGTCTTTATGTGGTGGCATAAAGTATTGTATTGGCTTTTGAAATTGGCAACGTGACCAGATTTCTTTTTCCGCCAGAGTGATCTCTTTTTGGATTGAAGTTTCCTTATTGTTAGGGGTAATCTGTTTTTGTTTTGTTTTGGGAGTTGTTATTGGTACATATAGTTTGATGATTCTTTGACTTCAAGTAAAAATATGTTGTAATGGTCTTCAACAGTATTGCATCCAGTGAGTAGAGATTGCCAATCAAGGGATGAGAGATCATTGTCTATAAGATCATAGTTGCCTATTTGGAAGTTATAATTGGGGATCACATCTTTGTGTTGATTTTTGTGTGGGCGTATGTTCAGACAAAAGTCAATCATATGGTGGTCACTGTTGGAAAAGGGTTCTTTATTTTGTATTCCATAAATTAAATTCAAACTATTGCAGAAGATAAGATTGAGGCAGTTGTTAAGTCAGTCTAGTATTGTTGGTTATTAGTTGTTCCAGTCCTAGATTTGTAACAGCATTGTAGAAGGTTGCATGTGTGGGTTCAGTTGTACATTCGTTAAGAGTCCAGTTTATAAGAGGTAGATTGAAGTCACCAAGAAAGATAAAAGTGTGTGGTCAGGATGTTGCCCATGTTAGTAGTGAATTTAGCTTGTTTACATGTTCGGTGTCATAATCAGGGGCTCTGTAACATAGTAAGAACCAAAATGTGATATTTAAGGACAGTTCACAGATGATGGTCTCAGGAATAGCAAGCTCCTGGGTAACTTTGATGTTTTTTAGATGTAACAACTTTTTATAGACAATAGCAACACCACCTCCTTTACGAATTTCACGATCTGATCGGTAAACATGATAGTCTCTTACTGAGGTAATGGAGTCAGGGAGAGATGATTGAGCCATGTTTCACAGACAAATATGATGTCAAATTTAGCCATATTTAGTAAGAGGAGAAATTCAGGTATTTTTTTCACAAGGCTTCTTGCATTGAGTAGCTTGCATTTAAGGCCAGCTGTAGTTGGAATTGAGGTAGTCAGGGGCCTGCGTGCCTATTCTTGGGTGATGGTGGATTGGTTGAAGTAGGATTGTGGTTGAAGGTTAAAGCTGAGTTGTGGGTTGTGTGACTTACTTTTGATATAGTCAGCACTGTAGTCAAGGTACAGATCCTTCTCTCCATTGTCTAGACGTTTTTTTAGTTCTGTGTGGAGTACACGGTAGCAGGCACGTTGCTGTATGGTTAGGTCAGGGTGAGAACGTAGGTTCTTATGATTGGTGTTGCTTTTGGCAAGTGAATTTATAGTATAAATGAATTTACATTTGCTTGATTCATTTTTGCAAATGACCCTGCAGAAGTGTGGGGCCACAGAGCCGTCTCTGTTTTTGAGCTCTCAGCCAATGCGAGAAATGTCAAGTATTTCATCAGGGGAGATGGTTGATGCTTGATAATCACGATGTTTCGGACAATTGTGATGTCATCATTGTCATTGATGTCCTCTAGACCGAATAAGATGGTGTTGGGACCTTTCCGTTCGCGTTCAACAGCTGATGAGGATTGGAATACCATTATTTGTCTGATTTATGTTTTTTTGTGGATTGGGTTGTGGATTGGGTTGTGGTTGTTGGGTAGAGATGTGGTTTGTAGCTATTGGATGTTCAGATTTTTGCGTTGTGTCTTTTTTTTCAAGGTTGGATAATCTTTCTTTTAAAGCGTCCAGGGATGCTACTATGGTGTCAAGGGATGTTATTCATGTTTCTATGGTATCAACTCTTTCAAACAGATCCAGTTTGGGTCTGCATGATTTGCAGAGATATGGAAACTCATTGGAGGATTCTAGGTATTGAATCATTTGCTCGGGTAATCCCAAGCAGTCATGATGAGCGTATTTGTTACATAGAGAACATTTGATGGAACTTTCATTACCCTTTAGAGTTTTATAGCATTTAAGGCATGTGCAGGAGTCTTGTGGTTCATTGGTGGGGATAACACATTCTTGTCCTTCAGGAAAGCAAGCAAAATCTAGTGCTAAGTGGGTAGGACAATGGTTTCTCCTTGCAATTATCAGAATAGTAATTCTCAATGTGTTTCTCTTGGGCATTTCGATCAACAAAAACCTTCCAAGTTAAAACCTGCTTTAAACAGGATGCTCTGAGTTTTCCCAGAAGGGGCAGGAAACATAGATGAACTCTTGTCCTAGAGAGCTTTAAACCTTCTGAAGTCAACAGAGATCACATTTCCTGCAACACCCTCCTTTGGCTTGCTCTGGGAAAAAAGTCTCTGTTACCAATGATTTCACTGTTAGTGCTGCTTTGGATGCTGCCTGAAGCCATCCAGGTGGACCCGAGGCCAAACTGCTTCTGGAGGAGACTTTTAGAAGAGCAAAAAGACTATTACAGACCTGGAGATCTCATCATCGGTGGAAACCTGCCTCTCTCCATGTCTATAGTTCTACAGCTTCCTTTCCAAGAGCCTCCTGCTGAGTGGGATGTCATATCTGTGTAAGTGGTTCCTTGATTGTCTTTTTTCTCAGGGCAATGTGGGAAGGGCAGTCTTGAACATGGGGCAGATTTACAATCCCACCCAGCCTCTGTTGATGTAGAGCAAGGGTCTTCAACCTTGGCAAGTTTTAGACTTGTGGATTTCAACTCTGAGAATTCCTGAGCTAACATGACTGGAGGAGGAATTCTGGGAGTTGAAGTCCACAAGTCTTAAAGCTGTCAAGTTTGAAGACTCCTGATGTAGAGCCTTCCTAATTAGGACACACTGGTTCTCTTTGATGAATCAATCTGCCTGTAATCCCCTCCCGAAGCCCTCTGACTCTTCCATGGTGAAGAAAAGCTTGTCACACTGAATAGGGAGTCAACCTTTTCTCCATGTTCCCGAAGGCAAGCTACACATTGTAGAGAAACCAGTTTGGGCTGAACTTGGGGAGAAATGATGCCAGGGTCCTCTATCTTATGCCTGGACTGAATTCATCTTCCCATCTCATTATTCTGATGATTTGAAACATCATGCTTCATGTAGAGAAGATCTGTCCTTTGTCCCATTACATATGGCTTCCCACCAATCTCCTGTTAATCCTGGGCAGATCTAGGTCAGTGGAGCACCTTTTTTTGCAGAAGATTGTATGAGAATCCCCAATGGAAAGAGTTCCACATTCTGACACACCAAAAGAGCTTTTTCTCACTGGGGGCCCATCCAGATAAATTGGCATAAGATAACAAGCGACATTTTCTTATCTATACTGAAAACTTCATTTTGGAAAAGTCAACATTGACATGAATTGAGCTCTTGCTATAAATTATAACTTCAACATCAATTCACAGAAATGTGCTGGGGAGAAATGGAGAGGAAGTTTTACTTTTGACAATAGTAACAGAATCAACCAATTGACACTAAGCCTGTTTTCTAACAGCACTAAAGCAACTAATTCGTATTAATCTGTTTATGATCAACTCTTACAATTTTGGCAATGAAATAACAGAATAAACATCTCCCTCCTGTTTGCTGTCTAATTTATGTCTTCTAACACTTGCAAAAAAGACCAATTCCCAAGAACTACCAACACATCCTGGCCTTGGCATTTGCCATCTGGGAGGTCAGCAGAGACCCACAGCTTCTCCCCAACATCACCCTGGGCTTCTGCATCTACGAAGAGAACCATTATGCAAGCATGACTCCAGATGTCAGCCTGTCTCTGCTCTCCAGCCAGGGAAAAGTGTTTCCTAACTATAAGTGCGACACAGAGGACAACCTTCTGTCTGTCCTTGGGGGTCTCAACTCCAGAACCTCATACCGTATGGCAACCATATTTAGCAATTTCAAGATTTCTCAGGTATTTGGACATACAGCATGATGAAAAGGGGAATGCAGATGTAATGCTGTAGGTTCTACCTTGTGTGGCTACTGCTATCTTCAATTCTGGGACCAAAAAAGACATCATGAGGGAGCAAAGTCATGAGGATGGGGGCCTAGTCTAGATGGTCTGAGGTTAGTAATAAAAAATACAGGTACCATTTTCCTCATTTAACCTCTTCCTTTTCTTCCATCTCCAACCTCCTCTCAGCTAGGTTATCGCTTCTCTGACCCTGTTTTGAGGTATAAGAGCCAGTTCCTCACCTTCTACCAGATCGATCCCCAGTATCACCTGCAGAATGCAGCCATTGTCCGGCTCCTTCTCTATTTCCAGTGGAACTGGATCGGGGTGATTGTTCAGAGGTCAGAGAGCAGTGACCATTTCATCCGGATTTTTGATGCCACCCTTGCCCAGAATGACATTTGCATACAATTTGTAAAGCAGATCTTGCCCCAAATCTCAATATTCAAAATATTGCACAGAGATCAAATAGATGTGCTTTGGACCATTTTGAACAGTGATGCTCAGGTTGTGATTATCTCTGGGGATTCAAATTCTCTGCAAAGCCTTTTAATATCCCTCTCCTTTTATGAAGAAGAGAACCAAGCTACTTCTGGGAAGGTCTGGATCCTGACCACCCAGTGGGAATTTTCAGCTATTGGCTATCATTACGATTGGATTAAATTGAAAACCCTCCATGACTCTTTGTCTTTCACGGTCCATACAAACCCAGTGCCAGGATTCAAATACTATCTCTGGGCTCTGAATCCACATGAACCCCATGGAGATGTCTTTCTCTCCAGCTGGTGGGAAGTTGTATTTGACTGTGAGGTTTTGAAGGCAGGTGTGGGCTCACCTGATGGCCGAAGGGTTTGCACAGGGGAGGAGAACCTGGACACCCTCCCGGCCTCTGTCTTTGATGGAAAGATGACCAGTTTCAGCTACAGCATCTACAATGCCTCCTATTCTTTGGCACATGCATTACATGCTGCGTATATATGGGAATCACAATGGGCATTGAAGAGGGGCAGAGAGAAGCCACACCTTCACCTCTCTGTGAAGCCCTGGCAGGTAACTCTCATCTTCAGGTCTTCTCTTCTGGTCCATGAAACAGATTTACACTCTTTTAAGATTCATCAACTTTGGCTTATGATCTCCAATGTCTCATCATTTCCCTAATATTTTCCTCCTCTATTTTAAAGTTATATAAATCTTGAAATTTTTAACGCCATTTCAATTTTAGCAATCGTAGCTGGAAGAGGAAAAAAAGAGTCTTACACTGTTCTCCCCTAATTATGCCAATTGGTGGTGCTGTGACCAAGTTATCCACTGAATTTCCATTGCTCTATTTTGATAGTTCAATCCACATCGTGCAGCCAGTCTTTACCTTGGTCAGATTCTCAATCATTTTTCCCAGCAATTTATAAATGTGAATCCTACTACATAGACTCTTGGGGACGCCGTGGCTCCGTGGCTAAGAAGCTGAGCTTGTCAATCAGAAAGGTTGGCAGTTCAGCAGTTTGAATCCCTAGCACCACATAATGGAGTGAGGTCCTGTTCCTTGTCCCAGCTTCTGCCAACCTAGCAGTTCAAAAGCATGTAAAAAATGCAAGTAGGAAAATAGGGACCCGTTTGGTTGGAAGGGAACAGCATGCGCCTTCGGCATTTAGTCATGACAGCCACATGACTACAGAGAGGTCTTCGGACAGCGCTGGCTCTTCAGCTTTGTAATGGAGATGAACACTGCCCCTTAGAGCCAGAAGCAAGTAGCACATATGTGCGAGGGGAACATTTACCTTTTTACATAGACTCTTACATATCTTGATACATACCGATATCATGTATATCTTGAGCCAAGGGTGGGAGTAGAAGACCTCTAAAGTCCCTTCCAACTCTGTTATTCTTCCATTATAAATTTTTGGGTTCTCTTGAGGCTCACATGTGTCCTCCATGCTTCTCCATGTTTGCACATTGTGTAATGCTTTCCCACAAAGGTTGAAATCAGTGAAGAGCTTGTTCCATTTTGAAGTCACCTTTCCATTTGGAAACATCTCGCCAATGACAGAACAGCCCTGATGTGTTCTGGAATATAGAATCATAAGGCTGGCAGGGACCTTGGAGGTCGTCTAGTCCAACCCTCACTCAGGGAAGAACTTGTGTCATCCCAGACAAATGGCTGTCCAGTCTATTTCTGAAAAAAGAATAGAATAGAACACTTTATTGGCCAAGTGTGATTGGACACACAAGGAATTTGTCTTGGTGTAAATACTCTCAGTATACATAAAGAAAAGGTACATTCATTAAGAATCAAGAATCATAACGAACAACACTTAATGATAGTCATAGGGTACAATCAACAATCAAATCATACTAGGAAACAGTCAATATAAATCGTAAGGATACAAGCAACAAAGTTACAGTCCTTCAATCACAAGTGGGGGGGGATGGGTGATAAGGAGTGATGAGAAGATTAACAGTAATAGTAGTGTACACTTTGTAAATAGTTGAACAGTGTTGAGGGAAATATTTCTTTAGCAGAGTGATGGCTTTCGGGGAAAAACCGTTCTTGTGTCTAGTTGTTCTGGTGTGCAGTGCTCTATAGGGTCATTTTGAGGGAAGGAGTTGAAACAGTTTATGTCTGGGATGTGAGGAGTCTGTAACTATTTTCAGAGCCCACTTTTTGACTTGTGCAGGATGCAGGTCCTCCATGGAAGGCAGGTTGGTAGTAATTGTTTTTTCTGCAGTTCTAATTACTTTCTGGAGTCTGTGTCTGTCTTGTTGGGTTGCAGAACCAAACCAGACAGTTATAGAGGTGCAGATGACAGACTCAGTAATTCCTCTGTAGAACTGTATCAGCTGCTCCTTGGGCAGTTTGAGCTTTCTGAGTTGGTGCAGAAAGAACAGTGTTTGTTGTACTTTTTTGATAACGTTTTTGATGTTAGGTGTCCATTTTAGGTCATGTGATATAGTGGAACCTAGAAATTTGAAGGTCTCTACTGTTGATACTGTATTGTCTAGTATTGTAAGAGGTGGTAGTATGGGAGGGTTTCTTCTAAAGTCTACCACCATTTCTATGGTTTTGAGCATGTTCAGTTCCACATTGTTCTGGTTACACCACAAGGCAAGTTGTATAACCTCCTATCTGTATGCAGATTCAAGTGTGTTCAGGTACCGCTAGTTGGATTAATTTAATTAGAAGAGTGTCTGGAATGATGGTATTGAATGCTGAACTGAAGTCTACAAAGAGGACCCTTGCGTAGGTATTTGGAGATTCAAGGTGTTGTAGGATGTAATGCAGAGCCATGTTAACAGCATCATCTGTCGATCTGTTTGCTCGGTATGCAAACTGCATGGGATCTAACAGCAGATCTGTGATGGTTTTCAGGTGGGACAGCACAAGCCTTTCAAAGATTTTCATAACTACAGATGTTAGAGCAACTGGTCTGTAATCATTCAGTTCCTTGATGGAGAGCTTCTTTGGCACTGGGATGATGGTAGAACATTTGAAGCAGGAAGGTACATAGCACATCTCTAGTGATCTATTAAAGATTTGGGTGAAGATGGGGGCCAATTGGTCAGCACAGACTTTTAAGCAAGAAGGAGTTATCTTGTCTGGCCCTTGTGCTTTTCCTGGCTTCTATCTGTGTAATAGATCTTGCACTTCTTTTTCTGGGATCACCAGAGGTTGTGAGCCCAATGGGTTGGGGCCAGTTGTAGAGGCTTGGCTGTTGTTGGTGTGTTTGAGATGTGGGTTGTGGAGATAGGTAGCTGTAGTTTCTTTTCAAACCTGCAGTAAAACACATGCAGGTCATCTGCTACTTGTTGATTTCCTTCTGCCTGGGAAGGAGGTTTGCTGAAGCCAGTGATGTTTTTAAGAGTTTTCATGTTTGCTGGTTCATTTGTTGGGAATTGATTCTTTAACTTTTCAGAGTAGCTTCTTTTTGCTGCTCTGATCTCTCTTGTTAATATGTTTCTGGCCTGGTTGTATAGCATTCTGTCACCTTTTCTGTTGGCTTCCTCTTTGGAACGATGTAGCTGCTTAAGTTTAGCTGTGAACCAAGGTTTACTGTTACTATGTATTTGCAGGTTCCTTGTTGGTACACATAAGTCTTCACAGAAGCTGACATATCTGTGAGCTCATCTAGGTCTGCAGAGGCATCTTCAAAAACATTCAAATCAGTGCAATCAAGGCAGGCCTGGAGTTTCAGCTTTGCCTCATCCGACCAAGTCCTCAATGATTTAATTGTTGGTTTAATGGTTTTAAGTCTTTGTCTGTAGGCAGATACAAGGTGAATCATGCAGTGGTCAGAGAGTCCCACAGCTGCTCATGGTAAAGACCTATAAGCATCTTTTACCGTAGTGTAGCAGTGATCTCAAGTACTTTTTGCCTCTGGTGGGACAATTGACATGCTGGAAATATTTTGGGAGCTCTTTCCTTAAATTTGCTTGACTGAAATCTCCTAAAATGATGGGAAGGGAACTTGGGTGTTTGGCTTCAGCCTCCATAATGTGATCAGCAAGAGTTTGTAATGCCTTGAAGTTTGCCAATACCTCAATACTTTCTATTCCTCTTCAACTTTTGCAACTGGAATCATACGAAGAGAGAACCAGAAGACACTGGGAAGTGAGTGTGAATTTCAGAAGCAACATTAGTCAAAGACTGTAGTTGATCTAAAATTTTCACAGGCTTCAAGGCACTCAAAGATTAATAGAATCAGGACCCACTTTAGTCAATAGGCTGAAGTGTGTATAAAATGCACCCTTAATTTCTGCTACATTTGTGATGAGTACATGACAAGAGAAGACTCGACTTGTTAAGAAAGCATTTGAACTGAAATAGCCAATGTGAACAAATAAACAGTCTGTACTTTATTTGTAAGATTGGTGATCAAGACAAGGGTCAGGAGTTAGGGTTAGGGGCAAGAAAATCCATTCGGTATCCATGAAGAGGGTACAGAGGTACCCATCAATGCCTCTTGCCAGAATTGAAGCAACTGGCAAAATCAGTGCATCTCCTTCATTACTTTGGTTAACAAGCTTAACCAAAAGTATTCTGCAGAGAATCATTTGGAACTAGAGTTTTACATGTCTTTACACGTTTTACACAGAGTTTTATATGTCCAAGCACCTAGTTTTCCTTGGTGCTAGTTTCAGTCCTTGAAGCTGAATATCTACAGCTTCAGAGATTGAACTTTGCCTCAGTTTACAGCCTGGTTGTAACTTTAATATAACCAGATATCATATTTTACAAAGTTACTTCAATTCCCTTTCAGCAACATTTTTTTCTCTCCCTTCGAACTTCCATTTACAGGGGAGATCAATGTAGTTCTTTTAATGTTTGCCATTTATTCATCAAAGGTGATTCTCTATATCAGCTGACAGCACACTTGCAATTGTGGCTCTGCAGCAGTGCATAATAACCTCACAATGTCATTGTGGTGGAGAAAATAGCAGGGAATAATAAGGAATGTTACCTATGTTCACCACATTGTTGTCATCACCTTGTTGATGATCCAAACTCTGTCAAGGATCTTGGAGTACTCATCTCTAATGATGTAAGTGCTAGAGCCCACTGTAACTACATAGCCAAAAAGGTGTTAAGAGTTGTTAACCTAATCGTATGTAGCCTTTTCTCTGGTAATATTACACTACTAACTAGAGCATACAAAACATTTGATAGACCAATACAGCTCAAATACAGCTCATCAGTCTGGAACCCACATTACATATCTGATATTAGCACAGTTGCGAAAGTCCAGAAATATTTCACAAGAAGAGTTCTCCACTCCTCTACTCGTTGCAGAATACCTTATGCCACCAGACTCGAAATTCTAGACCTAGAAAACCGAGAACTACACCGCCTTCGGTCCGATCTAAGTATAGTATATAAAATCATACATTGCAATGTCCTACCTGTCAATGAATACTTCAGCTTCAACCATAACAACCATAACAATACAAGAGCAAACAATAGATACAAACTCAAGGTTAATCACACCAAACTTGATTGCAGGAAATACGACTTCAGCAATAGAGTGGTCAATGTCTGGAATACTCTACCCGACTCTGTGGTTTCTTCCCCAAACCCCAAAAACTTTAACCTTAGACTGTCTACTATTGACCTCACCCCTTTCCTAAGAGTTTTGTTGGGGGCGTGCATAAGCACACCGACGTGCCTACCTTCCCTGTCCTATTTTTCATTTATTTTTTTATTTTTCTTATATGTATCCATGTATTCATAACTATGTTTTTACTTATACCTATTATCTTGTAAACAATTGACAAAAATAAATAAATAAAAAATAAAAACATTGAGTTACCTATAAAGTAATAAATACCAGATAAAAATGTAATAACTACATGAAAGAAATGAAGAGATTGCATGTAAAAACCTATTGGGGGAAATGCTGGGTTCATCAACTTCAAAAATGGCTAATTCTATCTTTTTTTAAAAAAAATCTCTGGGATACAGAAAACATTTATTATGCATTTTGCAATTTAAAATCTCTTTATATAAACGCTCTTCTCTTTCATTGACTTTTTGGTTGTTTGTTGTTTGTTTTGCAATTCCAGATGCACAACTTCTTGAGAAACATCTTTTTCAACAACACAGCTAGGGAGGAAGTCTCTTTTTCAGAAACTGGGATGAAATATGCAGGATTTGACCTCCTCAACTGGGTCGTCTTTGCAAATATGACGATCCTTCGAGAGAAAGTCGGGTGGGTCAATCTGGAGGCTCCTTCAGCTGAAGGTTTCAGCATCAACCCTGATGCCATCATGTGGATCAACCAGGTGGGGAGTAGATGCTGCTTCCAGGTTATTGTGATGGAAAATCTACTCAGTGGAAGGAAGGGCTGCTTTTACGTAGACCCCAAAGCCAAGCTGAACATTTCTAAGCTCTCCATCTCACTCTCCTTTCAGACAAAGCCTTTCTCCCATTGTGTGAAGCTCTGCCTTCCAGGACAAGCCAGGAAAGTTGAAGAGGGGAGGCCCAGTTGTTGCTACGGATGTGCTTCTTGCCTAGAAGGGACCATCTCTAATCAAACAAGCAAGTTGCTCAAGAAGACCTTCCAACAGGAATGAGGAGGTCTGGCATGGCTTCCTGGGGAGGAGTGAGAGAGAACATGAGGTGGCAAATCAGTTGAGCAAATCAACATGAAAGTCTTCCAGAACTTTTAAGGATGGAACATTCAGTGCATCCTTCTTTAAGTTGTTAGCAACAGTTTTAACTTTTATACACTGTTTATATGTTTTAATATTTTATTGAACACTGCCAAGAGTCCCTCAGCGTGGGAGATGGGAATTTCAAAATGTAAGAATAAAATAAAACAAATCAATTCATTCATTAAATAATTACTCTCAAGAGATTTTTAGCTGCTATGACATCTTCTGAGATTGATTCCATTGGATCCTACTATGTCGTGTGTAGCAGAAAAAAAGAGATGAAGCATATGGGGCCTTTCACGAGGAAAGCAATTCCTTTCAAAGAGAATCCCTGGTTCTCTTTCAAATATCAACTGTTCTCCCAGATGCAGCTCAGTGCATCCCCTGCCCAGAAGACCAACACCCGAACAAGAACCACATCCTGTACATTCCCAAGACCATGAACTTTCTCTCCTATGAGGATACACTCAGCTTCATTTTAGTCTCTCTAGCTCTTGTCTTCTCTTCAGTCACGATCCTCGTGTTGGCAGCCTTCACTGAACACCGCAACACACCCAAGGCCAACAACCGTGAGAGACACAACTTTAAGACTGTGCGACCCTAGAGAAGAAGCTGACCTATAATATTAATAAGGACAGAAAATAGTAAAAAAGCTGAAAGAAATGTTCAAACTTTTTCCTGTGTGATTAGGCAGGAAGAGAAGCAATTGGGGGGGGGGGGATTTCAGCCACTGAAGGAAAGTGAAGGAGGGGGAGAGAATAGAGGGCTATAAAATGATCTGGGATAAGGACAGACTGGGTTTTCTCCATTCTCAGAAATCCATCCAAGTTGAATCAAAGAACATCCTTAAAAAAGCCCAAACAGCCCAATGGAACTTCTCACTTACTGCTCCAAGGACACACAAAAAAGGCAAGGCCAACTCCACCAGCACACAAGATCTTTCCTATAATGTTCCCCAATCTTTTCTCCACTATAGACCCCTACTCATAAACTACCAGCAGTTCCTGGCCTTCACATTTGCTCTCATTCAGGTGAACAGGGAGCAGCTTCTCCTGCCCAGCATCACCCTTGGATTCCATATCCATGACAATCACAAGTTGGAGAGGGGGATTTTCTTATTCAGCCTCTTCCTCTTCTCCACATGAGGCCGAATAGTTCCAGGTTACAAATGTGACAGAAAGGACCCCCTGCTCTATGTCACTGGAGGTCTCAACTCCAGATCCTCAAGGCAGATGGCCTCCATCTTCAGCATCTTCAAGGTCCCACAAGTAAGGGGGCTCCATAGGATGCAGTATGGATTACATAAAGAATTGAAACACACACAGAAGGCAAGGGAACTGGTGGCTCTTCCTAAGAAGGGAGGCAGGTGAAGCCTGACACTCAAAGTGGATGAACCTGATTGGTGGGGTAATAAACCACACAACGGGGACCCTTAATGTTAGCATTAAAATGCACTTTGTCCTTTAAAGAGGATTCTTGCTTTCTCCAGCTCAGTTTTGGCTTTGAGTTCTCTCAGGGAGACAGAAGAGTTTATCCTTCCTTCCTCCGGATTAATTCCAGTGAATTTCCCCAGTATGTGGGTTTAGTGCAACTGCTCCTGCATTTCCAGTGGAACTGGGTTGGGCTGGTGGCCCCTGATGATGAGAATGGAGAACATTTCCTCTCATGCCAATCCTGAAGGAGGAGATCTGCCCGGCCTTCACTAAAATGATGAAATTTGATTTTTCTGCTCTTCCAAAGTCAAAATTACACCGTATTTTCAACACTTGGTCTAAAGGTGAAGTGATTATTATGTTTGGAGACTTCAATATTATTGTAAATGTATGGGAAATTATTGATGCAATTGAAACGCTTAGAAATGCATCATTTCTGAAAGTTTAGATCTTTACATCCAGTTGGAAACTTAATGTGCTGAACACTCAATATATTTTGCACATTGTAAAGCCCTTCCATGGGGCTTTGCATTTTTGGGACCACACCAGGGATGTCTCAGAATTCAGCCATGTTCTCCTGCCTTTAGACCCATTGAACACAAAAGGGGATTTCTTTCTCCCACTATGGTGGGAATTGGTCTTTGGCTGCAAGATCCACAAAGTTGATAATCAGACTGGTATTTTCAAATAATGGTAGTCTTTTATTTTTTCCCATGCTGTTAATAAATCATCTCTAATATAATGTCTCCTAAAATATCCATGTGCCTTACTTTCTTTATACCATAAAAATACATCCAACCCAATTGTAAATCATGCCCTTTTAACATTAGTAATCTGGCATTTTTCAATACAATCCATTCCTTCATCCACATCAATATTGTTGCCTAATAATATCATTCCCATTGGGTAATCCAAAACCCCCTCTCAACCTTGCATCCTGTAGTAATTTTATCTTGGTTCTTGCCTCCCCCCCCCCTGCCAAATAAATTTCATCATCATTTTATTTAAGTCTTCAAAATATTTTTTTTTCAGTTTTATTGGAATCGTTTGGAATAGATACAGTATTTTTAGCAGTATGTTCATTTTAATTGTCGCTATTCTACCTATTAAAGATAGTTGTAGATTTTCCCATTTTTCTAGATCTATTGCAATCTGTTGTAATAATCTGTCGTAGTTATTTTCTTTAAATGTTCCACATCTAGCTGTCATTAGTATCCCTAAGTATTTCACTTTTTTTGTAATTTGAATATTTCATTTGTTCATTAGTCTTTTCTTTTGTTTTTCTGTCATATTTTTCACCAAAATTTTTGTTTTTTCTTTATTTATTTTCAGTCCTGCTACTTTGCCAAACTCCTCTATTTCTCTAATCAACTTTGGGCCTATTTCCAATGGTTCTTCCAATATAAAAATCAAATCATCTGCGAATGCTTGTAATTTATACTCTTCATTTTTTATTTTCATTCCCTTTATTTCTCCATTTTTTCTAATATTTCTATTCAAGAATTCCAATGTCAATACAAATAATAGTGGGGATAATGGACAGCCTTGTCTAGTTCCTTTTAAAATGTTGAAGTTTTCTGTCAATTTTCCATTTATCATTACTCTTGCTGTTTGCTTATTATATATCGCTTTTAATGCATTTGTATACCTGTCTCCAAAACCCATCTCCTCCAATTGCATCAAAATAAACTGCCAATTCACATTGTCAAACACTTTCTGTGCATCTAAAAATCACTAATGCCATTCGTTTCTCTGAGTGGGTTTCATAATATTCCAAAGTGTTCAATATTATCCTCATATTGCTTTTTATTTGTTTCTTGGGCAGAAATCCATTTTGATCTGAATGTATAAAATAGTTTAAATATCTTTTTAGTCTTTCTGCCATTATTGAAGCAAATATTTTATCATCAGCATTTAGCAGGGATATTGGTCTATTTGTTGTGGGTCAGTATCTTCTTTTGGTATAAGTGTAACATATGCCTCTGTCTGCGAATCGGGTACTTTATTTATTGTCAAAACCTCATTCAATACTTCCAACATTGTAGTAGAGATTGTTTCCTGGCCATATTCCTTAATCATCCTAATGGTTTGAACTCCTTCTCTTCCCCATAACCAGCACTGGCTGGAATCAGCTCCAGAGAAAGGAGAGAAGACCATAGCACCATGCACCCATTCTTGTTACTCCACCCAACCCAGAGGTTTACCAGGGGAGATGGTATCCCTTCATACCAACTGACAATTCTGATGTCATATTTCATAAGGTAAACACAGTAAACAAACTTTTATGGCTCCAAGTAGTTGTTAGACAACACTCCTATAGAGTTTAAATTAGCCTAATACCTTTGACATCTATGTTTTTTAAGATCTGTGGCAGAAGTTGGTTTCTTATTTCATCCCCTACCACAGGGTTTAAATAAACCAGTGAATTAATACAAATGTTGGTATGATTTTTCACACTTTGTAGGGTACAACCGATTGTCATGTGCCACAATGCTTCATTCATACTATACAAACAAACTATGTGTCAGACTCCATCTTGGGTTCAGGTGCTCAGTTTCAGGTAGGCCAAATTCCACCTGAACTTTGACTCACAAGTCCATCTGCTCCTTAGATGAACAACAAGAGTTTTCTGGTGCATGAAGAGAAGTTATTGCTAAATGGGTTAGATGTTAGTCTTCCCTACAATTATCGGAATAACAGTAATTCTAAATGTAGCCACCATGGATTTCAACCCAGAAAAATATTCTGAGGTAAAATAATCTTTTGAAAATAGACTCTGAGTTACCTCCTCCTGAAAAGGTAACTCCTGGATTTGGTGAGGCTCAGCTGGTCTTGGTTTTCTGTTTGGTCACAGCCCAAGCATAGGTAAGGGGAAGCATGAATGATATAAACTTGCCCTGGGACCATTCAGGTGGTATTCTCTCTCTCTCTTGATGAAATTCAGGTGTGATTTCAAGTGCTACCTGCAGTTCAACTGCTGCACAAGCCTTGATTTCTAATCTAGGAGTGAAGGTGTCAAAAATGACCAGGGGGCCTCACCTCCTCCTCCTGCTGTTGCTGTTCTTCTGGCTCCTGCCTCCAATTTCTGCTAAGAGGAGGCCAATCAAATGTGTGTTCAAAAATCCTTTCCAGAATCAAGAAAAATGGGATTATTGCAAGTCTGGTGATCTCATTATTGGTGGAAATTTGCTCTTGGTAACTATTGTTTCATCCAGTATCCCAGACTTTCAAAAAAAACCGTATCTGCTTTCTTTCCGGATTTCGTAAGTTTCTGCTGGGGGAAA
>NW_020718765.1:0-17589 GCF_900518725.1 Notechis scutatus
ATGTTTTGCTTCTCATCCAAGAAGCTGAAGAAGCTTCTCAACCAAGAACGAACGTTTTTTTCCAGTTTTGGTCGCCACGATGTAAAAAAGATGTTGAGACTCTAGAAAGAGTACAGTAGAAGAGCAACAAAGATGATTAGGGGACTGGAGGCTAAAACGTATAAAGAGCCGTTGCTGGAACTGCGTATGTCTAGTTTGATGAAAAGAAGGACTAGGGGTGACATGATAGCAGTGTTCCAATATCTCAGGAGCTGCCCCAAAGAAGAGGGAGTTAATCTATTCTCCAAAGCACCTGTAAAGATAAAGGTTCCCCTCACAGATACGTGCTAGTCATTTCCGGCTCTAGGGGGCGGTGCTCATCTCTGTTACAAAGCCAAAGAGCCAGCGCTGTCCAAAGACGTCTCCGTGGTCATGTGGCCAGCATGACTAAACGCCAAAGGCGCACAGAACACTGTTACCTTCCCACCAAAGGCGGTCCCTATTTTTCTACTTGCATTTTTTATGTGCTTTCGAACTGCTAGGTTGCAGAAGCTCACTCCGTTACGCGGCACTAGGCATTTGAACCGCCAAACGGCCGACCTTTCTGATCAACAAGCTCAGCATCTTAGCCACTGAGCCACTGCATCCCTAAAGCACCTGAGTGTAGGACAAGAAGCAATGGGTGGAAACTAATCAAAGAGAGAAGCAACTTAGAACTAAGGAGAAATTTCCTTACAGTTAGAACAATTAATCAGTGGAACAGCTTCCCTGCAGAAGTTGTAAATGCTCCAACACTGGAAGTTTTTAAGAAGAGATTGGACAACCATTTGTCTCAAGTGGTGTAGGGTTTCCTGCCTAAGCAGGGGGTTGGATTAGAAGACCTCCAAGGTCCCTCTCAACTCTGTTATTCTATTTTATTGTATTCCTATTCTATTCTATTCTATTCTATTCTATTCTATGCTATTCTATTCTATTCTATTCTATTCTATTCTATTCTATTGAAGCTTCTTTGATAAGAAACAAAATATCTTCAAGGAAAAAGAACATAGAAAGTCCAGTTGCCTTTTGAAAAACACCTTTGGGACACCTTCTATGCTTATTTGGTCACCTGTACTGTGCATCCTTTAGCACCTGAGCTGACTTTTACCATCTTCTTGCTCCTTGCTATGCTAACCAAGGATACCCAGCCTAGCCCTTCACAAGGTCACATCAGGGTTTCTTCTGTAATGGAATGTGTGAATGGCCTTGTGGGACAAGGAAAAGCTGCCTAGGAAGTCATCAGATAAGAGAGGTGGGGCCCCAAATGGATTAACAGTCAGAGGAAGAAATTTAGGAAACACCCTAACCTAACCTGATTAGATTAGCAACGGTAAGTTTGCATCATCAGACTTAAAAGATTCTTTAAATGTAGCCTTACAATAAAATAGAATTAGCTCATCTAAATTATGTTTCCTGTGTGATTTATCCAATAGGGCTGACATCAATCTTGCAATTCTCAAGTTTGGATGATTCTTATTTTCATTGGTTTTTTTTTTTTTTGGCTTATAAAAACAGTTCAACAAAAAAAAATCTCCAGCACAATTATTGATGGGCTGACAATTGAGAGATAGATTACCATCAGCTGGCATCTTACAAAACACACAAGATGATCAAAGAAGTGTTTATAAAACACTGAAAGAAACATGCTGGAATGTGAAAACCCACCCAAGTTGTAGACAATCATCGCATTCCTAGATCTACGCTCTACACATCCGCAGAAGGAATAGTTTATAGAAGGATTCAAAGGGATTTAAAGAAATAGGTGAAAAAAAACACTTATCTCTGATCAAGTGCAATGAAGAAAGTATAACTGGTGCAAAAATAAGAACAAATATATATTTGGATTTAGATATGCCATCAAGAGGTAGAGTTGTTTGAAAACCAGGCCAATATGTGAGTTTTTTCTGATTCTTGTGTAAAAAAATGAACTTGTACTTCTTGGGAACATACAGAAATTGAAACTGTTATATAGATAGAAAGGTAGCTTTGTGAAGACTAGGCAAGTGATCCTTTATGCTTGCAGTAAAACTTAAAGATATCCTATTTGTGCTGTTTTTCTTTCTTCTGTTTGTTGCGAGGCAACAAAATGTAGGACAATGAAATTTCTGTTCAGAGTTTAGCAACGTTAATTCAGTGCCAGAAAAATAAACGCAGATGGCTGATGCTTCATTTAGCATCTTTATAAGCATAATAAGTAGATTTTAGATACCAGTTGTAGATTTCTCCAACATGGAGCAAACTCAGATAGAAACATGTTGCAAGTAACTTCAGTAGCAACTCAGGAACTCAGAAATAGACATAAGTTTCACTTTAGTTCAGCAAGCAAACAAGCAAGCAAGTTAGTTACTTTCATCTTCAATAGACTCAGAGCTTAACATAGCTTCAGAGCTTAATATAGAGCCACGCCTAGGCTACTTCTAGTTTCAGTTTCCAGCCTAGGCTTTTATCTGGTTTCAATTTCCAAATTGTCTTCACTGGCTGACCTTGTTACCATGCTCTATTCCAGTTCATGAATACACTCTGACAATTTCCACTTGCTGAAGAGCAGCCAAAGATAAAACTTTAGGCTGAAGAGATAGAATAAAGATATACAAATAGTCTTCAATTTACAACGGTTCATTTAATCATCATCATCATCATCATTGTATGTATATACACAGTATACACATACAACGAAAATCACATAACACCCAGACCCAACACGCACACACACATGACAATCCCCAAACTCACCCCCACCCGCCAAAATTCTCCACCCCCTAAAAATACACAAGCATCCACACAACAGACCAAGTGATACTGTCCAACAGCTCACTGATGGTGTTCCTTAAGTTCATTGTTAAGTGCTGTTGGAAGAAATATCCTTCTGGGTTCAGTTCCAAGTGGGGGAAAAGACACTGGAAACATGGAGGCTGTTTGGAAAGATGGTTTAATGGTGGGCAGGATCACATGGCTTGGAGCTCCAAAGTGAAAAGGATGGTCACATGCTTCAAGGTGAAGGAAAAGAAGGAAGGCTGATATGCTGAGTGTGCCTGGGTTTTATACCCTCTGTTGGGATTTGAATTTGAGCTTGTATTCTGATTGGTTGTCAGATGCAGGGGCAACACTATAGGATGTCCTGAGTCCCAGGCTTGGTTGAGCCTTGCTGGATCATGATGTAATGAAAGGGCTTTGGGCAATTCCTATAGCTCTACCTGGAGATCTTTGTTATGTAAAATAGGCTGGCCTAGGCTAGACTAGTGGCCCATTAGCAAAGGTGGGGGGGGGCTAGGTTTCTACTCTTTTTAGGGAAAATATTCTGCCTTTTTAAATATTTCCTAGGATATTTCATTTTTCTAGGAAAGAGGTGGGTGATAACTTCCTACAGTGCAACAATTATAACTCTGGGATAAAAACTATTCAGAAAACGTGGTCTGAGTTTTAATTGTTCTATTTAGTGACCATTCAAAGTTACAACGACTTTGTAAGTAACTTGTGATCGATTTTCACACTGACAACCATTGCAATATCCTAACAGCCACATGATCAAAAGTTAGATGCTTGGCAACTGGCACATATTTATGACGGTTGCAGCATTCCAGGTTCATGTGATCTGCTTTTGCGACCTTCTGACAAGCAAAGTCAACAGAGAAGCCACATTCCCTTAACAACCAGGTTACTAACTTAACTGCAGTGATTTGCGTAACAACTGTGGCATGAAAGGTCTTAAAACAGGGCAAAACTCAATAACTGCCTTGATTAGCGACAGAAATTTCACGCTCAATTGTGGTCATAAATTAAGTTCACTACCTATACTGTATGTCTTAATTAGAATTTGTCATCTTAGGAGTATAGGAAGTTAGCACTCACCCCTCTCCTAGAAAATTGAAATAGCCTAGGACAGGGGTCCCCAACCACCGGTCCGCGGACCGGTACCGGTCCGTGGAACAAATCCTACCGGGCCGCTGGTTTGCTGGGCGCCGCCATCTTGTTTTGATGAAAAAGTGCTTCCGGTGAGCTTTTTTGGGTAGAATATCCTGGGAAATACTAAAAAGGCAGAATATTTCCTATAAAAAGAGTAGAAACTCAAGAGTAGAAACTCACCTCAGAAGCAGAAACTCACCCCCACCTTCGTTAATGGGTGGGCCATTAAGGCCTGGACCAGAATACTTTACATAACAAAGATCTGCAGGTAAAGCTATAGCAATTGCCAAAAACTCTTTTAAGGGCATAATCATCCAGCAAGGCTCAACCAAGCCTGGAAGTCAGGACAGCCTACAGAGTTGCCCCATGGGAGTCTGACAACCGGTTAGAAACAAGCTTCAATTCAAATCCTGACAGAGGGTATAAAACCCAGGCACTCTCAGCACCTCAGTCCTTTTTTCTTGATCTCTTCCTTCACACTGAAGCATGTGATCATCCTTTCTTTTCATTCTGGAGCTCCAGGCCATGTGGTCCTGTTTACCATTAAACCTTCCAAACAGCCTCCATGTTTCCAGTTGTCTTTTTCCCCACTTGGAACTGAACCCAGAAGAATATTTCTCCCAACAGGAGTAATTTTGGAACCATCTGGCAATTAAAAAAAAAAAAGTCATATTTAATACCTCCTTTTCCCCTACAAGGCCCACTCCAAGGCACAATTAAAACAGGATATAAATACTAAACCTCCAGGTTTTGCCTGGAAAATATTTATTGAGAGGCCTCTTTGTAAAGAATGGAAGCAATAACATAGTAATTTGAGGTCTTGATCTCCTTCGGATGTGATTCAGAAAGAGACACATTAATTGCCCAGCTGCTCCGCAGCAATTTGTAAACTGCTACCTTCCTTCCGAAATCTTCTTCGTTGGAGGTCTGCAACGCCTTTTCAGAATCTTATCTTTCCTCAAGAGAGGGGTGTTTTTTTTAGTATTTTTTTTTAGTATTTATTTGATTTGTCAATTGCTTACAAGATACAGGTATAAATAAATATAGTTTTGAATACATGAGATAGATACTTATCAGAAAAATAAAAAACAATAGGACAGGGATGGTAGGCACCATTTGTGTGCTTATGCACGGCCCCTACAGATCTCTTAGGAAAGGGGTGAGGTCAATAGTAGACAGTCTAAGGTTAAAGTTTTTGGGGTTTGGGGAAGAAACTACAGAGTCAGGTAAGAGTATTCCAAACATCGTATATCAAACATTGTATTTCCGCTACAGGTAGTCCTTGATTTACGACCACAATTGAGCCCAAGATTTTTTGTTGCTAAGCGAGATGTTTGTTAAGCGAGTTTTGCCCCATTGTACGACTTTTCTTCCCACCATTGTTAAGTGAATCCCTGCAGTTGTTAAGTTGGTAATTTTGGAAGAAATATCCTTCTGGGTTCAGTTCCAAGTGGGGGGAAAAGACACTGGAAACATGGAGGCTGTTTGGAAAGTTTAATGGTAGACAGGACCACATGGCCTTCAGAGTGAAAAGGAAGGATTATCACATGGTTCAAGGTGAAGGAGGAGATCAAGAAAGGAGGGGGAAAAGGATTGAGGTGATGAGAGTGCCTGAGTTTTATGCCCTCTGTTGGGATTTGAATTTGAACTTGTATTCTGATTGGTTGTCAGACTCCCAGAGGCAGCTGTCCTGAGTTCCAGGCTTGGTTGAGCCTTTCTGGATGATTATGCCCTTAAAAGGGCTTTTGGCAATTGCTATACTTTACCTGTTACGTAAAGTATTCTGGCCCAGGCCTTAATGGCCCACCCATTAACAAAGGTGGGGGTGAGTTTCTGCTTCTGAGGTAAATTTCTGCTTCTAAGTTTCTACTCTTTTTGGAGGAAATGTTCTGCCTTTTTAATATTTCCTAGGATATTTCAATTTTCTAGGAGAGGGGTGGGTGCTAACTTCCTAGAGTAACATGGTGGTTAAGGGAAATCTGGCTTCCCCGTTGACTTTGCTCGTCAGAAGATGGCCAAAGGTGACCTTGAGACACTGCAACGGTCATAAATACGAGTCTGTTACCAAGCATCTGAATTTTGATCATGTGACAAGGGTTATAATATGAAAAACGGTCATAAATCACTTTTTTCAGTGCCCTTGTCACTACGAACGGTCACTAAATGAACTGTTGTAAGTTGAGGGCTACCTGAGGTCAAAGATGCTACTCTTCTTTACTCTTCTTCCCGCAATGGCTGATGGCACCCACCTCCTTATTATCAGAGCTTGACTGTCTCCGACTATGGAGACTCTTCCAATATTTTGTTCCCTCCTGATCAAATTGTATGTTTCTGTCTATCCCCAAAAGCTGACACAATGTCCACATGGTGCAAAGGGAAACATTGCACATCTCTGCAAATCTGAGTACCGGCTTATACAAATAGTCCTTGAATAATGGCCAATCGCTTAGTGTCCAAAGTTACAACTGACCCAAGAAAAGGGGTCTTTTTGACCTGGATATGAATTTCCAAGGGTGGTTTCTGCAGTTATGAGATTGACTTTGGGCGTTCAGCAACATGGCAGGATTGACAGGTGTTTGCAGCATCCCACAGTCATGTGACCAGCAATGGGATTCCATTTTTTTTTTTACTACCAGTTCTGTGCGCGTGGCTTGGTGGGCATGGCAGGGGAAGGATACTGCAAAATCCCCATTCTGGGGATTTTGTGGGCGTGGCTTGGTGGGCATGGCAGGGGAAGGATACTGCAAAATCCCCATTCCTTCCCCACTCCTGGGGGAAGGATATTGCAAAATCCCCATTCCCTCCCAACCCCACTAACCTGCTTTCCAGCTCCGTTCTCCTGTGCAGGGCAACCAAAGAAGACCTAGCCAATCAGCTGGGACTCGGGAGGCAGAGAATAGATGGGGGTGGGGCCAGTCAGAGGTGGGACTTGCCGGTTCTCCCAACTACTCAAAATTTCTGCTATTCCAGAACCTGTCGGAACGTGCTGGAAACCACCTCTGCATGTGACCACGTTGTATGATGCCTTTGGCGAAAACTGACAGCTGCTTCCGTTTTTTGGCGAAACCATGCCCACCGCAAACCATTGGTTTGCTCTAACAATGATGCCGTTTGCTTAATCACTGTCACAGAAAACGTAAAACCAGGTCAGTCATGTGATCAACGGCCGTCATAAGAGTAGGCTCCGTTACCGTCATATGTGGGAGACTACCTGTGTGCAGTTGTTTAAAGATGCAAAATTTAAAAAAACCGAATGTATTTATTTATATATCAAATTTTGAGGCTGCCAATTTCACTCGCACTGTAAACATAGCAGGAAAAAAAATGACCCTCCCCCAATTTAATCAGTACTGTATAGCAGTGATCCCCAACCTTTTTGACGCCGCGGCCCGGTACCGGCATCAGCTGGGCGCCGCCATCTTTTTTTGATGAAAACGTGCTTCCGGTGACTTCACCGGAAGCACGTTTTCATCAAAAAAAGATGGCGGCGCCAGCGCTTTCGGTGAGCTTTTCCGGGTAGAAATGGCTTTCTACCCGGAAAAGCTCACCGGAAGCACTTTTTCATGAAAAAAAGATGGCGGCGCCCAGCAAGCCAGCGGCCCGGTAGGAGTTGTTCCGCGGACCGGTACCGGTCCGCGGACCGGTGGTTGGGGACCCCTGCTGTATAGTATGTCCTTGGACAGAAATATAGCTTTCCTACATTTTTATGTAGCTAAGAATCTTTCGCTTCTTGCTTTTAGAATTATTCCTCATTGCAGAATATTTTTCCCCATTCAAATGTTTCTGATTCTTAGAGATTGTTTGGTCAAGTGACAAGTCCCTGCAGTTTTCTTGGCAAGGTTTTTCAGAAGTGGTTTGCCATTGCCTCCTTCCTCGAGCTGACAGACAGTGACTGGCTCAAGTTCACCCAGCTGGCTTTGTGCCTAAGGTAGAACTAGAACTCACAGTCTCCCTGTTTCTAGTCTGATGCCCTAATCCAGGCATCTCCAAACTTGACAACTTTGAGACTTGTGGACTTCAACTCCCAGAATTCCCCAGCCAACATGGCTGGCTGAGGAATTCTGGGAGTTGAAGACCACAAGTCTTAAAGTTGCCAAGTTTGGAGACCTCTGCCTTAACCACTAAACCAAACTGGCTGAATTCTTGGTATTATCTCAATTTGGTTTTCTTCCTCTGAACATTTCATGACCTGACTCATTCATTCATTCATTCATTCATTCATTTGATGTGAGTTGACTTTTTCACCATTTCATCTGTGGCTTCTGTTTTCTAGATATGATATGAGCAATTTTTGAGGGATGCTATTTATTGGTCTCCCAGATCTTGCTTGACTTCCATGTTTCTGTGTAATTTCCGCTTCTCGCTGTTTGTCTCAGCTGAAATTTCTGGCTGGAAGCATTAGAGTTTTTTTCAAGATTGGTACAGGTGAATTATTTTCATTATTAAATGGCCTGAAAATAAAGAAGCCAACAGGGAGGATGCATTTTCAAATTTACTCAGCATGGCCCTTTGATAGCTTAGCTTGGCAAAGCTAATTATTTCACAGGACAAGAACACACAGCATAATATTTTGAGGCACGGCATTGAGGTGAAATAAGGCCACTATGATGTAAATAAAGAGCTGTCAACTCATAAAATATTTCTGTGGTCTTTAGAGTTGCCAACAGAAAGGGAGGGGAGAAAGGGGTTTGAGAGAGCAGTGCGGCAGCTTGGAAATTGACAGTGCATTCCATAAATAGTTTTTCAAAGATAGTAACTAGGTGACTGAAGTTTCTGCCGTGCAAAATTCTAACTGGAGAACATGATTGATGACTCTTGGCTATGGATGTGTCTCACTGGAGAATATGAATTATGATACACACAGGGTGGGGGGAAACCAGGGTCAAGGGTGACAGTGAATGATGTGTCTCAGAGTCAGCTACACCCAGGCAGTGCTGGACATGTTAACTTCCAATAAATCCTTTTGAAGTTTTGAAAGTTTGGCTTGAGACTCATTATTTAATTGGGTGTAACTGCCGGAATCCTGACAAGAGCAATATTGGAATTTTCACAGCCTTCTGGTGCCATGTAAACACCCACTGAGGAAAGACTAAGAAATTAGGTGTTCTTAAGTGAATGACTTTTTCGTAATTCTAATTCTAATGTAATGTCACGTGGAAGTGGTGGCAGTCCCTATGGGGTCTTCATTGTGTGCCTGTGGGAATCTTCCTCATTGGGTCTACTAGCCCAAATAAGAATAAGTTATAGCAGAACAGAATCATAGAATTGGACCTTGGAGGTCTTCTAGAACAATCCCCTGCTCAAATAAGATACCCTATACCAGTGATGGCTAACCTTTTAGGGCTCCTGTGCCGAAAAATGGGCCCGTTTTGTCACTTCCGCTATTTCTGGAAATACAGGAAGTGATGAAACAGGCCTGTTTTTCGGCCTCCAAAGGCTGCAGAGGCTTCCCTCCAGCCTCTGGGAGGCCGAAAAAGGCCTCAAACGGGTCAAAAATCCGCTGGCAGGCACACACATTTGCAGTGAGGTAAGTTTGGCTGGGGCTCGCATGCCTGCACAAATGGCTCCGCGTGCCACCTGTGGCATGTGCGCCATAGGTTCACCATCACAGCCCTATACCATTTCAGACAAGTGGCTGTCAATCCTCTTCTTAAAAACTTCCAATGATGGAGCACCCATTATAACTTCTGGAGGCAAGCTGTTCCACTGATTAATTTTTCTCACTGTCAGGAAATCACTCCTTGTTTCTAGTTTAAATCTCTCTTTGATAAGCTTCCACCCATTTCTTCTTGTCCTGACCTCAGGTGCTTTGGAGAATAGGTCAATCCCATCTCTGTAGTAGTCCATCCAATATCGGGAGACAGTTTTGGAAGTAGGCAGAATGTATCCTTAGAAAAATCAATAGAGTCCACCTTCCCTTAAATTTCAGAGCAGTGGAAATCGTGACAATCTTGAACATAAGGACAGGATATTGTTAGAAGAAAATTCTGTGTCATGCCCTTGGTAGAGTTGGACTCTGAGGGAGAGGAGGAACAGCTGACAGGGAGTGGAGGTATGGCTCCGGAGCTTGTGGAGGAGGCTGGGGAATGGCAGAGGCCGTTTAGGCAATCAGAGGAAGAACCAGGCCCATCGCCTCTTCATCCTAGGACACACAGGGAGGAACGGAGAAGGGAACAACTTGCCTTGTGAGAGAGGAGGTGGCCATGATCCTCCTCACTGATTATACCTGGGGAGATGAGTATATAAGAGAAACGGTTAAAACACAGGTTGACAGAAGCCAATGTGTTTTATTTTGGTTTGAAGTTATCTTGGTTGGTGTCCTTCCAACAGATTGTGCCTTGTTATCTCCTTGAATTTGGTAAATACTTATCCTGTTCCGTTGTGGACATTTCATCATTGTAGTTTGTTAGGTTTTTTATTTCACCTTTATCTGCTCATTAAATTCAGACTGTATTGCTTTCTTTTGAAGACTATTTTTGAGTACGTTTTCTCTCCCAGTGAGTATTATTGAACAATGGGGCCAAGTTGGAGGCATTAAAGGACATTTATTTACATTTTGGATTTTGTTATGTTTGTGTTACACTCTGGGTCATCACATTCTGATTTTGTTCTAGGTAACGTTCAAAGAACACAGGGAAACTGTAGTTTGAATAGGGATCAAGCCATTCAAGCTACAGGTAGTCCTTGACTTACAACGGTTCGTTTAGTGATCGTTCAAAGTTACAACAGCACTGAACAAAGTGACTTATGACCATTTTTCAGACTTATGACTGTTGAAGCATCCCTACAGTCACGTGAATAAAATTCATACACTTGGCAACTGACCAGAGGTGGGATTCTACCGGTTCGAACTGGTTCTATAGAACCGGTTGTCATGATTCTGCGCAGTTCGGAGAACCGACAAATCATGCCCCTGGCTGTTCCCGCCCCTCTCCGTCCACCTCTCCCCTCCCTGCCCGTTCAGTCCTTATTGTGCATGTTCTGATGATCAGCTGTGCCGGGATCCCCCATACTGCCTTACTGCTTTGCCCAGGAGGCTGCCCTGAGGCCCAGGAAGCAAAAAGGGGTATGCAAGGGGGTACTGCCTTCCTGGGCCCCAGGAAAGCATTCTGGGGGCAAAAACGCCCCCCCCCCCCCGAGGGGTTCCCCCGGGGGCCCAGGGAAAAAAAAAAGGGGGGGGGGGCCGGAAAAAAAAAAGGCCACGCCCATCCAGTCACATGGTCATGCCCACCTAGTCACGCCCACCTAGCCATGCCCACAGAACCAGTTGTTTAAAAATTTGAATCCCACCCCTGCAACTGACTCCTATTTATGACAGTCGCAGCATCCTGAGGTCATGTGATCCCCTTTTGCGACCTTCTGACAAGCAAAGTCAATGGGAAAGCAGATTCACTTAACAATCACGTTATTAACTTAATAACTACAGTGATTCACTTACAAATATGGCAAGAAAAGTTGTGAAATGAGGCTAAATTCACTTAATGACTCGCGTAGCAACAAAAATTTTGGGCTCAGTTGTGGTCGTAAGTCAAGGTCTATTATATGAGACAGTTTGTATGTGTGTTGTGATCTGGTGGGTATGCTAAGGAAGCAGGAGACTTCTGCTCTGGACTACCCATAGCTGAGAAACCTGTACACGTAGTCCTTGACTTACAACCATAATTGGGCCCAAGAGATTTGTTAAGTGAGTTTTGTCGCATTTTACGACCTTTCTTGCCACAGTTTGTTAAGTGAATCACTGCAGTTGTGAAGTTGGTAACAAGGTTGTTAAGTGAATTTGGTTTCCCCATTGATTTTGCTGATCAAAAATCTGATCACATGATTCCTGGACATGGCAACCATCATAAATATGAACCAGTTGTCAAGCATCCGAATTCTGACCAGGCGACCATGGGGATGCTGGAGTGATTGTAAGTGTGAAAAACAGTCATAAGTCACTTTTTTCAGTGTTGTCATAACTTTGAACAATTAAACAATTCACTAAATGAATTGTTGTATGTCGATGGCTACCTGTAAACCATTTTTGCAATCTGTCCAACTTGGTGTTGTTGTTGAGTACACGCATTATATTTCACCAGCAAAGAGTCCCAGCCAGGGTTTTGATAGTTGAAAATTAAAGAAGTGTTTTCCAGCACAGAAACAGTAGCTCTAAATCGTTTCTGCCTTTTTAATTTTGCAGAGCAAATGTTGGGCCGCATCTGATGGGAAAAGAACATACCCAGCTCAACATCCTCAAATGACAGGGTTGATTTAGGTGAAATCAGAAACAAAGGCAACAAGATATAATCCAAGAGAGAACAGATGCTCTTTTTTTTATCCTGTCCTAATGCCACTTGGTTTTAGGGATTTCCTCGTATATATATATATATTTAGAACTCCTGCCTTAATTTCTTTGTATAATTCTTAGGATCAAACTGCACGCGTTCTACAGAATGGCAAGGATCCAGCGGCCATCTTTAATCCTGTCCTTGGCAGAGTGATGCTGCTGTCACCCTTGCAATTCTCATTAAGTTGAAAGAAAAAAGGAAAACAGGAAACCAAGGTTATTACGAATATTTGCCAGCACTGGAATGTAGTCCGTTCTGTGGGAGGAAATATAGCAGACTTGCTTCATAGGCCAGCAATTTTGCAGAGTGTCAAGGATTAGGAAATGGAACATCACACTTTTATAATGGCTAGGGAAACCAGGAAAATTGCATCCTACTAGAAATAATGAGAAATAAGGTGCTTTATTTGCACATTATGTAAGTGATAGAAAATAATATGAAAGCTCCAAAGTGTTCTGCAATGTTTTGGTACGTCAGTAGTGTACAGCACGACTTTGAAAAACTGTAAAACAAAAATTTCCAATAGATGAGAACATATGCAGCTCAGCATTGAACTGTGGAGTCCTTGATGGTCTCTGAGCTTGGTTGTTTGCTTGCAGACATTTCATTACCTCCCTAGGTAATATTCCCAGTGTGTGTGGATGTGCAGTTTGCTCTTTGTTTATATTTATTTATTTATTTATTTATTTATTTATTTATTTATTTATTTGATTTGCCAATTGTTTACAAGATAATAAGTATAAATGTATACATAGTTGTGAATACATGAAATGGTTACATATAAGAAAAATAAAAGAATAAGAGAAACAATAGGACAGGGACGGTAGGCACGTTGGTGCGCTTATGCACGCCCCCTACAGACCTCTTAGGAAAGGGGTGAGGTCAATAGTAGACAGTCTAAGGTTAAAGTTTTTGGGGTTTGGGGAAGAAACTACAGAGTCGGGTAGAGTATTCCAGACATTGACCATTCTATTGCTGAAGTCGTATTTCCTGCAATCAAGTTTGGTGCGATTTACTTTGAGTTTGTATCTATTGTGTGCTCTTGTGTTGTTATGGTTGAAGCTGAAGTATTCTACAACGAGTAGAGGAGTGGAGAACTCTTCTTGTGAAATATTTCTGGACTTTCTCAATTGTGCTAATATCAGATACGTAGTGTGGGTTCCAGACTGATGAACTGTATTTGAGTATTGGTCTAGCAAATGTTTTGTATGCTCTGGTTAGTAGTGTGATATTACCAGAGAAAAAGCTACGTAGGATTAGGTTAACAACTCTTAATGCCTTTTTGGCTATGTAGTTGCAGTGTGCTCTAGCACTTAGATCATTAGAGGTGAGTATTCCAAGGTCCTTTACAGAGCTTGGGTCATCAACAAGATCTTGACTATTCAGCTTGTATTTTATTTTCTGATTTTTTTTGCCAATATGTAAGACAGAGCATTTATTTGTTGAGATTATATACAATAGTTTATATTAATAGTTTATATTGAGATTATATACAATAGTTCGTCCTGCCAGTGTCAGTGGGGTGTGGTTCTCTCCTTAGTGGTTCCTTGAGAAGGATGCTTTTTTCTGCTTGATTGCTGGTCTGGTGTTAACCTACTACAACCCAATCAACAGAAGCTAGGAAAAGGATAACACTACCATACACTAAAACACTTCAGAACTACCACCTATCAAACTACCATCAGACACACAGCATTGTCCTAGCATACAAACCAACTACAGATAATGGAATGGAATGGAATGGAATAGAATAGAATAGAATAGAATAGAATAGAATAGAATAGAATAGAATTCTTTTATTGGCCAAGTGTGATTAGACACACAAGGAATTTGTCTTGGTGCAAATGCTCTCAGTGTACATAAAAGATACATTCGTCAAGAGTCAAGAATCATAAGGTACAACACTTAATAATAGTCATAGGGTACAATAAGCAATCAAATCATACTAGGAAACAGTCAATATAAATCGTAAGGATACAAGCGACAAGTTACAGTCTTACAGTCACAAGTGGGAGGGGATGGGTAATAAGGAGTGATGAGAAGATTACTAGTAATAGTAGTGCAGACTTTGTAAACAGTTGAACAGTGTTGAGGGAATTATTTGTTTAGCAGAGTGATGGCGTTTGGGAAAAACTGTCCTTGTGTCTAGTTGTTCTGGTGTGCAGTGCTCTATAGCGTCGTTTTGAGGGAAGGAGTTGAAACAATTTATGGCCAGGATGTGAGGGGTCTGTAGATATTTTCACAGCCCGCTTTTTGACTCGTGCAGTATACAGGTCCTCGATGGAAGGCAGGTTGGTACGACAGGAAGTTTCTGAGAATACGACATGGAAATATTTCTTCAGGTAAAAACATGGCCTGCTTAAGCCAAGCTTACTGTCCCCATTTATCTGTATTTACTCCCTTGTTCATATTTATACTTGTTATCTTGTAAATTTGACAAAATTAAAAATAAGTAAAATTTAATGGCAACAGTGGTCGTAAGAAAGGCAGAATGAGGGACAAAGCAGAGCTGCTTCCAAAATGGAGTATAAACTTAGGCAGAAATGCCCTTCAATCTCTTGCACACAAAAAGATATTCGAAGAAATTTTAGCCACATCTTAGTCCTCGTGACCTAGTTTTCGCTGTCTAGAATTTCCCACTGGGGCTATTATTGCAGTTGTTCTGCCAGAAAAAAGTTACAGTACATTGTGCGAGTCAACTTCCAAGCATAGATCAGTTTTAAGTCCAGAGATGAACTTTTTATTATTATATAATGAATTTATAGCAACAGGGGTCATGTTTAAAACATGGGAAGCTACTAATATTACTCCTCATATTACTAGGATGTTATTTGGCATGATTCTTAGGCTTTTTTCATGGAGGGAATATGAGCTAATTCGTCTTCTTTTCCAAAATGTAGACTTTTGGAGAGTCAGTTTGGTCTAGTGGTTAGGTTAGAGCATGAGGCTACAAACCAGGAGACTGTGAGTTCTAGCCCCGCCTTAGCCATAAAAGCCTGCTGTGTGATTTGAGGTCAGTCAGCAGGAGACTGTGAGTTCTAGTCCTGCCTTAGGCATGACTTTTAGCCAGTCACCAGTTCTAGTCCTGCCTCAGGCCTGAAAGACAGCTGGGTGACTTGAAGTTAATCACCAGGAGACTTGAGTTCTTGTCCTGCCTCAGCCTTGAAAGACAGCTGGGTGATTTTGGACCAATCACCAGGAGACTGTGAGTTCTAGTCCTGCCTCAGGCTTGAAAGACAGCTGGGTGATTTTAGGCCAATCACCAAGAGACTGTGAGTTCTAGTCAAGCCTTAGGCATGAAAGCCAGCTGGGTGATTCTGGGCCAATCACCAGGAGACTGTGCATTTTAGTCCTTCCTCAGGCCTGAAAGACAGCTGCGTGATTTTGGGCCAATGACCTTGGGACACTGCAGCCATCATAACTGTGAACCAGTTGCCAAGCATCTGAATTTTAATCACGTGACCAGGGGGTGCTACAACAGTCGTTGAGTGTGAAAAACAGCCGGTGCCGTTGTAACTTCAAACGGTCACCAATGAATGGTTGTAAAGTCGAGTGCACTGTGCCATAAAAGATGACTCTTTTCGTCCATGCAGCCAGCCAGAAGTCTTTGGTCCCAGGTGACCCGACAGCTTCCCATTTAAATTCTGAATCAATGCAGTTGAATTATGGATATGTCACTTGGGGCTGCTGACAGCATGTTTTGTTTCTGACTCAAAGCCTCTCCCAACAGCCCTTTTCAAAGCAACCTCTGAAGAGTTGTTTTCCATCCCTTCTTCTGCACGATCCAGATGTTCTCTCAAAAGTTACCGCTTCGGTTGTGGAGAAGTGACATTTTCCATAACGCATGGATGGCAGTTTCTTCTTGCTCTGAAATACAAGGTAGTCCTGGACGTACAACAGCTCGTTTAGTGACCGTTCGAAGTTCCAATAGCCCTGGGGGGGGGGGAAATGACTGTTTTTCACACTTACAACCATTGTAGCATCCCCATGGTGGTGTGATCAAAATTCAGTCGTTTGGCAACTGGTTCTTATTTATGATGGTTGCAGTGTCCCCGGGTCACATAGTCGCCTTTTGGAACCTTGTGACAAGGAAAATCAATGGGGAAGCCAGATTCACTTAACAATGGTGTTACTTACTTAACAACGGCAGTGATTCACTTAACAACTGCAAGAAAGATTGTAAAATGGGGTCAAATTCACTGAATAACGGTCTGTCTTAGCAACAAAAATTCTGGACTCAATGGTGGTCATAAATAGAGGACTGTCTGCAGAGATGATATTCAGCCGGTTCTAGAGAATCGGTAGTGGAAAGTTTGAGTAGTTCGGAAAACTGGCAAATAACACTTCTGACTGGCCCCGCCCCCATCTATTCTCTGCCTCCCGAGTCCCAGCTGATTGGCTGGGTCTTCTTTGGTTGCCCTGCACAGGAGAACGGAGCTGGAAAGCAGGTTAGTGGGGTGGGGAGGGAATGGGGATTTTGCAGTAACCTTCCCCCAGGCGTGGGGAGGGAATGGAGAGTTTGCAATATCCTTCCCTTGCCACGCCCACCAAGCTACACCATGCCCACCAAGCCACACCCACAGAACCAGTAGTAAAAAAAAATTGAATCCCACCACTGACTGTATGGCTACTCCATACAGCTCTCTATCTATGCATTAGAATCCTTTTAAATTCCAGATATCCGATGTATTAGGCATTCTTGAAACATCTATCCAGCAAAGATGGAAATATAATTCTGGACTAGAGATGTTTGTTTTGAGCAAGACGTTTTATCATATTTCCTTGTTCTTGTTTTTGAAAGAAATGCAAACCCAAGGTCAAAACCCATTGCTCCGGTTCATCTAACACTACTCCTTTGTCAGGATGCTTAGCTTAAGCTCTGATAAAGCCAATATATTTTGCTCTGCACATCCTATTTAAAAACATAGGTTTGGTTAAAATGACTTTTTTATCTGTCAAATATTGCATTTTCCTCCTCTGTTTTGCTTTTTTTCATAAAATTAGGACACGTTTTGTATGCCTGTTGATAGCTAAGAATCTGCTGGCAAGTACTCAGCTTTCCCTGCTAATATAAAAGATAAAATCAGCCATTCCATTTCATTTTAAAACAAATTTGAAAGACTTATCTAGCAATAGATATGTCCAATTGAATAGAATCATATATTGGTCGCTCTGAGGTGAAGGCAGTGAGATTTTAAAGTTTACTTACTTATGCTAAAAATAAATATGAAATAAATCTTGTTCTTCTGACTAAATAGACCTAGATTGGCCATATGATTTGTTTACAAGGATCTTATAGGATCAAAGCCCATGCAAGTTTTTTTACCACATATGTCTGGAG
>NW_020718768.1:0-17566 GCF_900518725.1 Notechis scutatus
CCCTCCTTGCCTCCTCCCTCCCTTCCTTTTCCTTCTTTCCTTCCCTTCTTCCTTCCCTCCCTTCCTCTCCCTTCCCTCCCTCCCTGCCTCTTTCCCTCCTTTCTTTTCCTTCCTTCCTTCCTTCCTTCCTTCCTTCCTTCCTTCCCTCCCTCCCTCCCTCTTTCCTTCCCTCCCTCCTTCCTTTTCTTTTCCTTCCCTACTTTCTTCCTTCCCTCCCTCCTTCCTTTTCCTTCCTTCCCTCCCTCCTCCCTCCCTTCCTTTTCCTTCTTTCCTTCCCTTCTTCCTCCCTTCCCTCCCTTCCTTTCCCTTCCTTCCCTCCCTCCCTGCCTCTTTCCCTCCTTTCTTTTCCTTCCTTCCTTCCTTCCCTCCTTCCTCCCTCCCTCCCTCCCTTCCTTCCCTTACAATCCCTTTTGTGGCCCCTTTACAACCTCTGGACTTCAACACCCAGAATTGTTTTGCCACTGTTGTTAAGCGAATCAGACGTTTGCTAAGTGAACCCAGCTTCCCCCATTGACTTTGGTTGTCTGAAAGATCATGGATGGTGGCCGCGGGATGCTGCAACCATGGCAAATGCATGCCAGTTGCACCGAACATTGGGTCATGTGATTGTGGGGACAGTTGTGAGTGTGAGGGCAGAGTCCTTTTTTTGCCAGTCCCAACGTCGTTTTGGACACTTGCTAAGCCCGTGGTTGTAACCCAAAGACTCCCCGTACACAGCTTGAGTCCAGCAGCCCTTCAGGCAGGTGCTCAGGGCCCACTGATTTCCCGCCTGCATCCGGGGGGGGGGGAGAAATGCCTTGTGAATCGGGCGTGATTCATGCCAGCAGCCAGACCAGGGTGGCAGATGGGCAAACAAGCCAGGATTGAGCTGGTGCAGGTGTCAGCAACCCATGGCTCTGGAGCCGCATGCGGCTCTTTGGGTCCTCTGCTGTGGTTCCCTGTTGGGTGATCCCACCACTGGCTGGCCCTGCCCCTCGCCCTTCCCTCCCAGTCGCTCCTTTCCTGGCCTGAGAAGGTAAAACACAGAAAACAGAAATGAGAGGGAGGGAGGGAGACAGAGAGGGAGACAGAGAGAGAAAAAAGAAAGAAAGAGAGAGAGGGAAGGAGGGAGATAGCAAGAGAGAAAAAGAAAGTGAAAGAGCGGGCAGAGAGAGAGAGAAAAAAAAGAGAAAGAGAACAAGTCTTAAAGTTGCCAAGTTTGGGGACCCCTGTTCTAGAGTGCTTAATCTGACGGAGAAAATGCCAGGTTTCCCCCCACCCCAAAGTAACATTTTCCAACCTGGGGAGAAGCGTGGAAATGCTACTAAAGGTGCCTCTTCGTGGGCTCTCCTTGCAAAGGTTCTCGTGGCCTTGACGGCCTCCTTGGACGGAAGCCGTTGGGTAGATGTTTGAGGAAATAGCAGCCGCTCCTTCCAGCCGGACTGTTTGTGGGTTCCTCGCGGTGGCTAAGACGCTGAGCTTGTCGATCAGAAAGGTCGGCAGTTCGGCAGTTCGAATCCCCAGCGCTGCGTCACGGAGTGAGCTCCCGTTGCTTGTCCCAGCTTCTGCCAACCTAGCAGTTCGAAAGCGCGTAAAACATGCAAGTAGAAAAATAGGGACCCTTTTGGTGGGAAGGGAACAGCGTTCCAGGCGCCTTATCGGCGTTTAGTCCTGCCAGCCACATGACCACGGAGACGTCTTCGGACAGCGCTGGCTCTTTGGCTTTGTAATAGAGATGAGCACCAGCGCCCCCTAGAGTTGGGAAAGACTAGCACGGAGGTGCGAGGGGAACCATTACCTTTACCTCTTTTAAGCAAAGCTGGGGAAGAAACCCTTTCTCACTACCCAAACAGCATCCCTTTAAACCTCTTAAATTGTTTTGACATTTTCATGATTTCTTTCATTTGTGGACCTTAAATCTGAATCTTGCAAAAAAAAAAAGAATTGCCAGTGCAACAAAGAGACAGGATAAATAACGCTTGGATAAGCTGGTGACCCCTTTCCCTCTCGGCCTTCGAGCCCCGATCACCTCAGATCCGCTGCTGGTAGAGTTCCCCCTTCCTGTGCCAACCTCTTTCCAGACCCCCTTCTGGAGCCGGGCTCCTGTGTGTGTGTGTGTGTGTGTGTGTGTGTGTGTGTGTGCGCCGAGAGGATCTGCCTTCTTCTTCCTGGCAGGTGTGAGACTTCGGTGCTTAAAATTAGGTTCTTAATTGCTTGTAATGAAACTGTGTGGGACCATCTGAAGGATTCAGCAGATTTTTTTGTGTGAAGCTAATTTAGTCCATGCGACATTTGCTGCTAACGCACAGCAGGGGATTGGGGAGTTTGTGGGGGGGGGGAAACGGGACTGGCAGGCTGCCGGGGTGGGTGGGTGGGAGGTGTATCCCCCTCCCCAAGAAAGAAGTGGCCAAAGTAGCTGGTAGAGTATTGAAAGGGTTGCTTCCTTCAAGCTGGCTCCAGCTGGTTGGTGGATATGGTTTTGGGGTGGTACAGGTAGAATAGAATAGCACCTTAGGGGGCTTCTAGCCCAGTGGTCGCCAACCAGTGGGGCGGGGATCACTGGTGGTCCAGGAGAAAAATTTGGTGATCTGCAGAGAAATGTCACCCCCAAAGCAATTAATCCAGGCTGTGCGGGAATACAAGGCTGTGCCGCCCACAGGGCCCATGGGAACACAAGGTTTGCGTCGCTTGCATTGCGGACAACATGAGGTAGTGAGGGGAGGGGGGGAAGGGCGGAGGAGGGGAACTTGCACCACTCGCCCCACACACCTCACCTAGCCACCGGGCTGCTTCTTTCCACTTCTTTCTTCTTCTGCTTTTGGCTGCACACAAGGAAAGCAGCAAAAGTCTTTCTTTCTCTCCCCCCAAACTCTGCCAGAAATGAGTCTTTGGGACCCTGCAAGGCCTCCTGCTCCAAGAGGCTGCGCCAGTGCGACAAGTTTCATGAAGACTCATTTCTGGGGGAGAGAAAGAAAGACTTCTGCTGCTTCTGCTGCTTTCCTTGCATGAAGCCAAAAGTCTCTCTCTCTCTCTCTCTTTGTCTCCCCTAAGAACGGAGCTGGAGACGGTATCCTGCGATCCCAAATAAAGAATGATCGATAGGTAGGAAAACGGGGTGGGGAATTTTCCTGCAGACTTTTGGGAGGATTTTCCCAGGGTCTCTGTTCCGCGGGATTTAAAATTATGAGTTTGGTGGTCTCTGAGGTCCAAAAGGTTGGCGACCCCTGTTCTAATCCAACCCCCTGCCTAGGCAGGAAGCCCTACGCCACTTCAGACAAACGGTTAACCAACATCTTTTTAAAAAACTTTCCAGTGTTGGAGGTAGTCCTCGACTTACAACTGTAATGGATCCTGGCCATTACGGTCATAAGTTGTGAGGGTGGTAAAAAAAAGAAGCAGGTGACCATATGACTGGCCTGATTTACAACCTTTTTGGGGCAGTCGCAAACCCCTGTTCGCTACAGCAGTGGCCCCCAACCTTTTTTGAACCAGGGACCGGTTTCACGATTATTTATTCTTCCACGGACCGGTACCTGAGTAACACGAGACTCCACCGCCATCTGGACGGCTCTTCGTTCGAAGCCGCCCCCCCCTTCGACGAAACTATGGCGCGAGCACCCAAATGCCGCTTTCCAACTGAAAAACCGGAAGCACTTTCCAACCAAAAACCCGGAAGCAACCGAAAACCCGGAAGCGCCGTTGAAACAAGATGGCGGCGCCCAAGCTTTGCGGCCCGGTAAAAAATGATCCACGGACCGGTCCCGGTCCGGGGACTGGTGGTTGGGGACCCCTGCGCTACAGGGACACCCTGCGCTACAGGGTGTTCTTGGCCAGGACCCAGATGTAAATGTAGTTTTGGGCAAAAACATTCAGGGGACTGTAAATGCAAACAGCTGTAAATGCCGGCGGGTTGCCGAGCCCTCCGAATACGATTGCAGGATGGTGGGGAGGGGGTAGAAGTCAGGCCTTCAGAACCAGGCGCTAAGTATCTTTGGGGAGGGGGTCTCTTGCAACATCAAATGATCAGTATGCCACTGGTTATAAGTAGAGGTGCGTATGTGTTGTGTTATGTGTGTTGGGTTATACATGGGTCCACTTTTGAGCGCAGGCGACAGAATTTCATTTGTAATGGGTGCCTGTGTGTCCACAGGGGGAAAAAAATGACAATAAAGGTGATCTTATCTACCTAAAGGGAAGTGGTGGCTCAGTGGCTAAGACGCTGTGCTTGTTGATCAGAAAGGTTGGCAGTTTGGAGGTTCGAATCCCTAGCACCCCCGTCACGGAGTGAGCTCCCGTTCCTTGTCCCAGCAGCTTCTGCCAACCTAGCAGTTCGAAAGCACGTTAAAAAATGCAAGTAGAAAAATAGGTACCCCTTTGGTGGGAAGGTAACGGCGTTCCGTGCGCCTTATCGACGTTTAGTCATGCCGGCCACATGACCACGGAGACGTCTTCGGACAGCGCTGGCTTTTTGGCTTTGTAATGGAGATGAGCACCGCCCCCTAGAGCTGGGAAAGACTAGCACGTAGGTATGAGGGGAACCTTTACCTTTATCTACCTAATCTTATAGATTGGGGCAGCATTATTGGGATGCAGTGAAGGAAGAAGGCAGGGGGCATTTACTTGTGTGTGGGGGGGGGTTAGGGCAGGGGGCATTTACTTGTGGAGGGTAAGGGCAGGGGGCATTTACTTGTGCTTTGGCCAAATCCCAGATTGGGGGGGCCGTACTTCCTGGCGGTGTGGGCCCCCCACCCACATCCAGGCTCACCTTGCTCGGAGATTTGCATGCTTGTGTCTTCCCTCAGGGCGAGCTTCTCTCTCAGCCCCTCGAAAAAGTGGGCCCAAAAACTTTCAGGCAAGTCTGGCCCATTTTGTGCTGCTTGGGGTGGGGGGGTGGCCTTGGTCCTGTGTAGCCAGCCGGGCCCCTGCCAAGGTTGTTATAGTAACTGGGAGTGGACAAGAACATCCATTGATGCAATTTTCTGGGTTTTTCATTCGGAAGAGCGAAGGGAAGCACCAGTCGCAAAGGCGGCCTGGGGTTGGACAATTTGGGTGTCCCAAAAACATGCTAATGAAGAGAAGAGAGAGCCTCCCAGGAATGTTAAGCAGAGCGTGGCTGCCTTTTCACAGGAAAATGGGTCACTTTCTTGGCTGCTTGGTTACCATTCACCGGCCTGGCTCTGGAGGCTCCTATCAGCAGGTGGTGGGGAGGGGAACCTTGGTTCTCCTCTGGCCTTGGATGCCCCCTCCCCTCCCGCCTCTAGGGCTGTTCTGGGCCTGCCCCATTGAGAGCAGGTGTACCGGGGGGGGATGTGAGCTGCCTTGGGGGTCCCTGGCTGCAATTAGGGTCCCTGAGCCTTTGGAGAAAAGTCCAGCTTACGAGATGGACTTGGTCCTTTGTCCAATGTCTGCCACTGGGTGCTGCCAAAGTTCTTCACTCTCCCCCACACCGTCTCCCATGGCGCTGCCTTTGTACCCCAAAAAAGGAGAATCTTTGTAGCTCAGGGTTGAAATCAGGGGTCCTGGGCAGTAAGTGGGAGCCTACTACCAGTTCGGTGGGTGATCCATTGTGCGCATGCATGCCCCTAAGACGCGCGCGTGCCCCTAACACACCAATCAGTTGAGAGGATGAAGAAACAAAAATCGAGGAGCGACCCTCCCACCCAACTTTTCTCTTCTTTTATCCTCTGAGCTGATTGGAGGCCTTTTTTTTTTTTTTAACTACCGGTTCAGGCAAAGCGGTCCAAACCGATAGCATACCACCGCTGGTCCTGGGTGTCAGGTGCCATCACACGACCAAAAGAAAGCACAACAGCCACAACGGGATTTGATGTAAGCAGTTTATCTTCCTCCGGAGTTTGCAAGCACTTAAACTGACCCGCTGCTAGACAATGCAAGCTAACAGAGATTAAAGTCAGGGCTAATCCCTTAGCTTGCCCCACCATCTTTAAGACACCTGATGTGCCCTGCCCCAATTATCCTGGCACGCCCTGACTGGCAGGCACAAGCTCAGATTTCCCGAGAGGAGCTCCCCCCCCCCCCCAGCTGTCGGTCCTATGCGATTTCCCTCTCACCTCTTCTGCCATCGCTCGAGTTACGGCTGCAGGCTCACGGCAGCTAAATGATTGGGAGTCACAGGGCTTCATAGCAATGTCCACGACTGGCGGCTTATATGATCGGGAGTCATAGGGTTTCGTAGCAACGTGCACGGCCACCCTGACCCCCGAATGTCGGGCTGACACTGGGTGCCCTCTGAGCTTGCTTGTTTTCTTGCAGACGTTTCATCACCCAACCGGGGAATGCCATCAGTGCTAGAAGGGGGTAGGGTTCACTCTGATGACGTTAGCTAGTTGGGTCATGAAACATCTGCAAGAAAACCACCCAACAAGCCACAAGGACCCTTCAAGGAAAGGGTGGCTGGTGGAGAAGCGGAGGGGGGGACTGACCGGATAGCACTGGCTTCCTAGCTCAGAGGATCGTGGGGGTTGGGGCTTCCAAGGGTCTCCTTGAACCTTGGAGGCTGGCCGGCATGAGTGGCTCCCTCTTGAGGCTTGCAGGGCTGAAACGAACGGGCTTTGAAAGGGCTTTAGAGCAATTGCAACCTTGCGTGATGGTGAGGGAGGACTTGCCGTGGGTGAGTCGGCCCGGCCATATTGATTTATTGAATAAAGAAAGGAATACATGAACTCTCCCAAGGGGCCTCCTGCCTGGCTTGGGAGGAACCCTCTGAATTATCACCCCGGGCGAGAGAGAACCCAAGGGCTCCGTTTGCTGCCTTCGCCACTGGCCCACTCTGGGACTTCTCGGATGCTCTGGGGCTGCCGGCATGGCTGGCAGGGTGTCCTTTCTTCTCTCGCGAGACAGACCCGCTGCCTTGAAAGGGGAGCTCAGGCAAGGCCTTGCCAGCTGCTTCGAGCCTCGCTAGCGGTTGCTTCGTGCCCCTCTTCTCGGGAGGGTCCCAAGCACAGCCCCAGCTCCTCTTTCCCCGGCTGAGGACGTTGCCCAGAAGTAGGAGGCCAAGCGAGGCCCTGGCCCTCTTGGCAGCGGTGTATGAACCATTAAGCAGACTAAGCAACGTGGTGTATGAACCATTAAGCAGACTAAGCAACGTGCTTAGGGCACCAGGCCCAAAGTATGTACAGTATGCACAAAAGAAGGGGGAGGCACCAAGATTTGTCAGTGCTTAGGGTACCAGTGAGGCTTAACCCGCCCTGCCTCTTCTATTTTATTTATTTATTTGATTTGTCAATCGCTTACAAGATAACAGGTATAAGTATAAACATAGTTATGAATACATGAAATGAATACATATAAGAAAAATAAAAAGAAACAATAGGACAGGGACAGTAGGCACGTTGGTGCGCTTATGCACACCCCCTATAGACCTCTTAGGAAAGGGGTGAGGTCAATAGTAGACAGTCTAAGGTTAAAGTTTTTGGGGTTTGGGGAAGAAACCAGAGTCAGGTAGGGTATTCCAGGCATGGACCACTCTGTTGCTGAAGTCGTATTTCCTGAAATCAAGTTTGGTGCGGTTAACCTTGAGTTTGTATCTATTGTGTGCTCTTGTGTTGTTATGGTTGAAGCTGAAGTATTCATTGACAGGTAGGACATTGCAATGTATGATTTTATATACTATACTTAGATCGGACCAAAGGCGGCATAGTTCTAGGTTTTCTAGCTCTAGAATTTCAAGTTTGTTAGCATAAGGTATTCTGCAACGAGTAGAGGAGTGGAGAACTCTTCTTAGGAAATATTTCTGGACTTTCTCAACTGTGTTAATATCAGATACGTAATGCGGGTTCCAGACTGATGAACTGTATTCGAGTATTGGTCTATCAAATGTTTTGTATGTTCAGTGGCCTTTTTTGTGCCATGGCCCGGTACCGGCATCACAAAATGATCCGCGGCCCGGTACCGGCATCAGCACGCATGACAAGGCAAGGTGAGCCAAGCGACCGGCCAGCCAGCCAGCCGTCCCCCGCTTCTCCCCGCCACCTTCAACTCCTCCTTTGTACCTTTGTCGATGGGCTTCGCTTCGGGACGGCTTCGGGACGGTCGCTCGGCTCGCCTTGCCTTGGGTGCTGAAAGAATCCTCGCACCTTAGTTTCGTTCGAAGCCCCCCCCCTTCGATGAAACTAAGGCGCGAGGATTCCTTCAGCACCCAAACGCCGCTTTCCAACCGGAAAAGCTCACCCGGAAGCACTTTCTCGTCAAACAAGATGGCGGTGCCCAGCAAACCGGCGGCCCGGTAGGAAATGTTCCACGGACCGGTACCGGTCCATGGACCGGTGGTTGGAGACCCCTGCTCTAGTTAGTAGTGTGATATTACCAGAGAAAAAGCTACGCAGGATTAGGTTAACAACTGTTAATGCCTTTTTGGCTATGTAGTTCCAGTGGGCTCCAGCACTTAGATCATTTGAGATGAAGTCCTCCAAGGTCTCTTGGGGTGCCTTCCTTTCCTCAAGGCTGGGACTGATGCTTGCTCTATCTTTGCAGAGTCGCTTCAAGGAAGCCATGCAGCTGCTGGAAGACTACAAGCAGGGCTCGCTGCCCCCGGGAACCACCAACCAAGAGGTGATCGGAGGGAAGGAACCCCCACCGTCCCCTGAAGGAGAGACCTGGGCCTGGTGTGGGACAACCAGAGGTTAGGTAGCCAGATGCTGCTGATGCAGAGTGTGTGGCAGCTGGGCCCTTCCTGCCTGTGCCTCAGTAGCCCCCTGCCCCGTTGCCACAAAGGGCCCTCGAGCGTCTCTTCCCAAGAGGAGCAGAGGTGTGTAGGGCGATGTTTTGGGGGGGAGGAATTCCCTCTTGCTAGATCCCAGAGGATTCCTCCAAAAGGGCAGGAATGTGCCGGGTGGAACTGCCAGGTGTTTTCCAAGTATTCTCCTTTGATCCTTCTTGATCCAGGTGCTCAGGGGTTCGATAGTTTGGATTCCATAATTGGCATTATTTAATAGCTGGTATCAGAGGGGGGTATTCAGCCGGTTCTGACCAGTTCTGGAGAACCGGTAGCGGAAATTTGGAGTAGTTTGGAGAACCAGCAAATACCACCTCTGACTGGCCCCGCCAACCCCCATCTCTCCTCTGCCTCCTGTTGAGTCCCGGCTGATCGGCTGGGTCTCCTTTGGTGGCCCTGCACAGGAGAACGGAGCTGGATAGCAGGTTAGTGGGGTGGGGAGGGAACGGGGATTTTGTAGTATCCTTCCCCTGACACACCCACCAAGCCACACCCACAGAACCGGTAGTAAAAAAATTTGAACCCCACCACTGGCTGGCATCCAGCAGCATTTGATGCTTTGACCATATTGGACAGCTGATGAGAGCTTGTGCAGGCAGTCCTTAACATACGGCCACAAGAGAACCTGCCCGTTATGGTACTATGTAATGACGGTCATAAATCAGGTTGGCCATGTAACATGATTTTACAACTTTTTTGTGGTGGTCATGATAGCCATTATGTTCCTGGTGAACATGGTGGTCATAGAATGAACCCCGTGGTCATTAAGCAAACCCATTGTTTGCAATGTTGTGGTTTTCCAAAAATATCGTAAAGCACAGTCACATGATCGTGTGACCCCATAAGTGCAGTTGGGTGCCCCAAGTCCCTGAAGCCATAGAGGCTGAGAGGAAGGAGAGTGGCAACCGTTCGAATTTCAGAGTAGGGATGGAATTCCCTTTTCCCAGTGAGGTCACAACTTCAAGTGTTTGCTAAGTTTGCTAAGGGAAAGTTGAAGTCACCTGTATTTCATAGATGCCCTAAAGCAGGGGTCTCCAACCGTGGCAACTTTAAGATGTCAGGGTTCCGGCGATTGCCCTAATTGAATCATGAGGCTCGAGCCAAGCTTCAAAAAAAAACAACTCAGAAGATTTATTAGGAGCAACATGCCAGCATTAACCTAAATGAAGCCAGCTCTGGGATACGTAATATACAGTCACCTGTAACCCTCCTTCTCCCCTCCCCCCTGGGTGTATCATAAATCAGATGCGCCAATGAAGCACGTTGATGGCTGGGTGTCATCAATCACATTATCCAATTAAGGGATTTCGTGGGCAGAAGATCTGGTAGCCTAGTTACAATCTTTTTAAGATAATGGTGGAATGTACTTCTGGTTTTGAACTGCCGCCCTGCTCCTTCAGATTCTCTCCCCCCCCCCCCCCCCCCCCATTTAACTTATGGACTTCAGTTTCCAGATCTCTGGGAGTTATAGTCCACAAGTCTTAGTTGCCAAGTTTGGAGACCCCCTGCCCTAAAGCCCTTGAGTTCTGAATTCTGAAATGGAGGACCTTCTCCTGGCCCAGATCCCAGCTTCTAGCTCTGGTTTCAGCTGCCACTGGGGAGCCCAGGGTCAGCCCTTCACCTGGGGGTCTCCAGGGCCAGGCCTGGGCCTGGGCAGATTGTGGAACAGTCCCGAAGTTGCGCCGCAATTGACAGCCAGCAGCCCAGCCGCAACCAGCAGGTTCCCCCGGAGCAGCTTGCGAGGAAGAGATGCTCGCTGCCCCTCCCCCTGATGAAAGTTACTGACGATCTGAGCTGCCCCAGTGGAGGGCTGGTCAGGGCTGCCTGCGGCACGGACCAGAGGTGGTATTCAGCCACTTCTGACCGGTTTTGGTGTACCGGTAAGCAGAAATTTTGAGTAGTTCAGAGAACCAGGCAAATGCCACCTCTGGATGGCCACACCCACCCATCCCCGCTGTTATCTCTCCTATATTCCCGTGTTTTTTCGGCTCAGCTGATTCATGCGGCTCAGCTGAGCTAACAATTGCACAGCTCAGCTCCACCAGCGTTGACACCGAGGGCAATCTTTGAGCCCCCGTGCACGCACATGCGAAGCGAAGCACGCTCTCAGAACCGGAAGGGGGAAAAAAAATGGGAAACCCACCACTGGACCACAGACTGGAAGCGAGCAAGTTCCAAGCCAGCCAGCCTGCTTGGACACAGGCCCGCCCTCTTTCAAAGAAACTGCCCTTCCTGACTCTCGTGGGATCAGAGGAACTGTGGAAGGAAAATAAAAGGAAGGTGTCAGGGGTGAACGCGAGAAGGAGACCGAGGAAGATAAAGAAAGCAAACTGGATGTCAGAGCAAACAATGAAAGTCGGTGGAAAGGAAAAGAAGATTCCGAAGAGGGAATCTCAGGGAAATTTTCAGAGACCTTTTTGGAGAGAATCAACAGGGGTGGGTGGGCTCTTCTTCCTCCCCACTGGCTGCTTCCTGGCCAAACTAGGATAGTCGTTCCACACAAACACACACGCACACGCGCACAGACACACAGACACAGACACACACACACACACACACACACGGCTCCATTTTCTTCCCAGCCTTAATTAGCATTAGAAAAGAGCCTTTTCTCACCTTCCAATGCCCCCTGCAGTCCACACAATTGTGTGAGAGGCCCCCCTGGGAGAGCCTTTGGGATCTGCTCCACTTAGTGACCGGTTGGGCAGCTTGAATCCTTCCCAGCTTCCTTCCATTCCAACTTCCTTCGAGGATGTTGTGAGGACTCATTAATTAACAGTGGTAAAGTGGTTATTTAACTGCTCTGGATTTTTTTATTACCTTGTCCCTTGCAGAACTTACCGGCTCCTCCTCTGCAGTTGCTTTTTGCTGTTTTATACCTGCGTTAAATCTCCTGGCTCTGTCAGGACTTCTCGGCGGCTCCTCCTCGGCTGGGTGCGATCAGAAGAAGATTGAGCTTCTGATTTGCACAGCTGGAGGACAGCCAGGCGCCTCGCCACTTTTCCCACCCCAGCTATTCGAGGCCGATGTCTCTCGAGTTCAGCCACACACATCCAATCATGTGGAACGGCAGGGCTGGCTCGGGTGCTAAAAAGTGTTTTGGAGGCCAATTTAAGCACCAAAAGCAAACTGAGCGGAACCCAGCGGAATCCGCTGTGAAGAGGAGGCTGATGTGAGAAGGAAAAGGCTGATGAGAAAGAGGAGACTGCCGGCGGTGTGCGTGTATGTGTGTTTGTGTGTCATCCAGACGGTCCCTCCTGCTAGCCATCTCTTGCGCAAAGGATGAAAGACGGGCAAGCCGCTTACATGCTAAGCCTTGGCCACTCTGCGACCTCCGGATGCGTAGGGATCAAGGAGCACTGGAGGTATTCTACTGGTTCAGCCCGGTTCGACCAAACCGGTACCTCCGAGGATCATCTGTGAGCAAACCGGTTTGCTCTGACGATCAGCTGCTGGGCCCTCCCACCTGCCCCGGCTGTATACTGACCTTTATTTGCTGCTTTTCAACCTCAGCTGCTTCATGCGGCACAGCCGATTGCCATGCATCAGCTGTTTGACACCCAGGGCTTGCAGCAGAAGGTGAGTTGCAAACGCTGCGTGCACACGAAGCACAAGCTCACACCGAAACGGTAGGAAAACTTTTTGAAACCCACCACTGTCAAGGACCGTCTTGGCCGGGATGGCGAATTGGTCCAGCACGTTAGGAAGGCACCAGATTTGGGAAGGCTTATCAAGCATCTGAATACGATACGGAGACGAATTGCAGTTCCATTCAATTTTGTAGATGTGCTCAAAAATAATTCCCTAAAATACTAAAGGCTTGGTTTGTGTGTGGGAACTGTGACAGGAGAGCAGAGGTGGGCATTCAGCAGGTTCTGACCGGTTCTGGAGAACCAGTAGGTGAAACATTGAGTAGTTCGGAGAACCGGCCAATCCCACCTCTGACTGGCCCCGCCAACTCTTCTCTGCCTCCCACCGAGTCCCAGCTGATCGGCTGGGTCTCCTTTGGTTGCCCTGCACAGAAGAACGGAGCTGGAAAGCAGGTTAGTGGGAATACCTAAGCCACACCCACCAAGCCATGCCCACGGAACTGGTAGTAAAAAAACTTGAATCCAACGACTGCTTCAGGAGGAGCGGTTGGCTTTTGAAGCCTGGTCCCATTTCTCATCTCTCAGCCGCTTTCGCTCAAAGCTTTGGAAGAGCAGAGAATCCCTTCAATCAGCACCCTGACTGGTCCACATATGGAGCAAACCCTCACTGGACAGCAGGTGTCAGTATGCAGGACCCTAATCTGCACCGCAGACCCAACTGGCTTTTCTGGGTCTTCTTTGGTTGCCCTGCACAGGAGAATGGAAGCAGGTTAGTGGGGTGGGGAGGGAAGGGGGATTTTGCAGTATATCCTTCCCCTGCCCTGCCCACCAAGCCACACCATGCCCACCAAACCACGCCCTACATAACCCGTAGGTAAAAAAAAATTAAATCCCACCACTGCAGAAAGAGTTTACTGGGAAGCTGAAAATGCGGCCTCTTCCTTTGTTTACCTGATCAGAGACCCTGAACCACAAAAGAACTGCTTCCGCTTGGATCGATAATGACGTTCTCCTGCAGGAATCCTGCTTGCATTGGGCTTCTCTGTGACACCATTTCCCCTTCTTTCATTCAACAATTCTTCCGGCACCCCAAACATTTATTTCTGCGTGACCAAATTGACGTGAAAGACACAAGAAATGGTTGTCTCTGAGGTGCAGACTGAGATGTCTTCAGGCCTCGGCCACAGAACTGCCCAGATGTCCAGCAAGAGACCCCGAGGCCTCTCTGATTTTGAAAACTTTTTTTGGGGGGGAGGCCCTTGGCTGTTGACAGAGCAGGACCGGAGGGGGACATCAAAAACCATCTCCTTGAATTCAGTGGTCCTTCTAGGACGGGTCTGCAGAGGCCCCGGCCAGCTGTTTTCCTGAGGGTGGGACTCTGCCTTGATTGGCCTAAGGAGAGGAAGCGCCCCCCCTTCCTTGCTCCAAGAGGGGGGCAATGTTGCCCCCGCCCCATCTAACCAGCTGCAGCACACCTCCCCCCCCCCCCACTACAAGCATCTGTCTGGCTCCAGTTGTAGGGCAGGGTTAGTCAACCCCCTTCCGTCCCCTCAGTCGGTGTCGGGTTGAGGTGGGTATCACTCAGAGCTTTCCTTCCCCTCCAATGAATTTGACCTCCTGCTCTCCTCCTTGCCACCTCCCCCCCCTCATTTTTGGATAAGGGTCTCTCGTGTGTGTGTGTGTTTGAACCAGCCTCCTTAACCATGTCTTTTCCTTTTCCAGCTTTGGAGAGCACAGAAAATAAAACAGGTAACCCGCGCAGGGTCCCTCTTGGGGGATGGAGGATGCTTCTCTTGGGGCCGCCTTTGGCCCTGGCGGGGAAGGCAGGTCTCCCTTGTGATGGCCAGGTGCCTCTTGGTCCCCAAGTAGCCATCCTGGGCATAGTGGGGCCAAGCCCAGGAAGCCTTTGTCTTTCCATTTGCCCTCTGCTTCTCCAGAGCGCGAGGCCTTGCAGGGCGCAGCCATTCCAGCAGCCTGGCTTTGGGAAGAGGCGGGATTTGGAGTTTAGGTTCCTCCGCATTCCCATAAGGATAAAGCAAGGTTTTTCTTCCTCTACCTCCACCCCGATTAGCTTGACTTCAGCCTGGGTGGCTGGGGGAGGGGCAGTGATTTTAATCCCCTCCCTCAGGGGCCAAGAAAAAGGTTTTTTGTAATGGAAGATGAGAAGGGCCCCATAAAAGGTGGGGAGGTGTTGCCCGAGGAGGGGTTAGATGAACGTTTGGAGGAACTGGGCCTGGCTAGTCCAGTGAAGAGAAGGACCAGGGGAGACATGAGAGCATCTTCCAATATTTGAGGGGCTGCCACAGAGAGGAGAAGGGGGGTCAAGCTATTTTGAAAGGCCCCTATAGGCCAGACAAGGAATAATGGATGGAAATTGAGCAAGGAGAGAGTCAACCTGGAAATAAGGAGGAATTTAACAATCAACTGATGGAACAGAAGTTGCCTTCGGAAGTTGTGGGAGCTTCATCACTTGGGACTTTCAAGAAGAGACTGGACTGCCATTGGTCAGAAATGGTGTAGGGTCTCCTGCTTGGGTGGGGGGGGGGTTGGACTAGATGACCTAGAAGGTCCCTTCCGACTCTTAATCTGTAAGAGGGGAAGGAGCCATAACTGAGAAAAGGGTGGAGAAAGAAATTTAGAAATGAGCCGCCTGGACATCTCAGGCTGTAAAAGAGACAGTGGGAGGTTTGTATGCAAGACTTGGGGAGTGTAGCCTTACAATAAAAATAGAATTGGCTCATCTTGGGGGTGTTTCCTGCCTGGTTTACTTAGGAGGGTGGCGGTTTCCAGGGTACCTGCCTCCAATTTCACTGCGTTTCCTCCTTTTCCAGGCCATCATCCATCCGGACACGAACGAGACCATCTTCATGCCTTTCCGAATGTCAGGTATGGCCCGGGGTGGGATCCGACTTGCATAACGACCGGTTCGGGGAGCACACGCATGCACGTCGAATGCACGCTGCATGTGCGTGCATGCTCTTGGCTCTGGCAAGCATTTACCTTCTCCAGCTGACAAGCGACCACTCAGCTGTGCGGCACAAAACAGCCGAGGAGGAAAACGCAGCCACTACAGGACAGCCTAGAGCCCAGGCTGGTGGGTGGGCCAAACAGCAGACCAAAACCTCATCCCAGCAAACCGGTTCGGTGTCAGCTGCTCTTCGGAGCTACCGGTTCTATAGAACCGGACCAAACTGGTAGGACCCCACCCCTGGTATGGCCCTCGTGCAGATTTGCTGTGTTTCGGGCGCTCGCCTCCAAACTTCGGTGCTTCTCAAGTGCGGTCAGTGTCCAGCCACTCCATGACCGCTCTCTAGCTCGGCAGGAGAAATTCTCTGCCCCGCTTTCAGAGGACAGCCCGATTCCCAGAAGCCGAGGGTCCCTCCACTGTCCCCCGCCTCCCTCCCGCTGGAAACTACCAAGCGGGTAAAAGAGGGTGAGGATGACGAGATCGGTCACCCGGACGGATCCCAGCTGGTCAACCAGGGAGAGCCATCTGCCCAGAGTCCTTGAGGTTGGCTTCCTGCCCTGGGGCTGGACCTGATGGCCTCAGGAGTCGCGCCCCACCCTCGGATTCCCATCCCCTTCAGGTGACCTCGATTGGCTGTTAAGGAGCCCACGTGACCGTCCTCCACTCGGGGCTCCAGGGCCTGTAAATCCACCCTCTGCCCTTGTGTGAAACCTTGTTGCTCTGTGTCTTCTCTCATGGGAAGAAGGAAAGGCAGCGTAGGCACGCTAAGGGAATAGTTAACAGGAGCCTCCTTCCCTCACCCAACAGGTGTATTTGGGCTAGAACTCCCAGGATTCCTCACGTGGTTGGGCATTCTGGGGGTTTTGAGTTTACCCCCATTTGGGAATCCTGGCTGCAAAACTCTGGCCAGCCATTAGAGGGCGCCGGTGGAACGTCTCTTGTATGCTGCCCTCTAGTGTTTCCCGGAGTTCTTGCCGCCCCCACATCCAGGAACTCTTCTTGGGCTCAGGGATCGTCTGGGTCTCAAACCACGCCTTTCTTTTTTTTTTCCCCCCTTAGGTTACATTCCTTTTGGCACGCCTATTGTAAGTGTGAAAGCCTTCCACCTTCGTTCTGCGTAGCAAGAAATGCCTTTCTTAGTTTTGACTTCCGGTTCTCAGTTGGGACGTTAGTGACGGGCTCCTTATGAGGCCCTTCTCTGCTTGCTGCTGCTTGGGGCCCCACGGGATGGCCCTTGGGGGCTGATTGGGCACAGTTTGTGGAGCACCAAAGACCCCTTTCCTCTCTGGGACCCCTGCCCCCCCCCCCGGCTGAAGTGGGTGGGTTGCCCTCTGCCTTCATCCAATATGGCTGCTCCTGGTGGGTGAAGGACCAGGAAACGGGAACGGCTGGCTCAGCGAGCGGAGGCAGCGTCTGGGACGGGGATGGAAGATCTCTGCGGTCAGAGAAGTGGCATCGCGCAACGTTTGGCGGCCATTTTGTGGGGCTCTGGGGCTTTTTAAGGGGGCCGGTGGGGAGGCGTTTGCTTGGGGCAAACCTTGTGTGTGTGTCCAGCTCTGCAGTGGCTCCGGCCCCTTGCCTCCTTCCGGGGGAAGCACTGGCCCCCTCTGCCGTCATTCTCCTCCTGGGGAGCCGCCCCCTCCCTCCCTCCCTCTCTTTGGGGAGGTTCTGGCTACATTGCCGGAGACATATGGGCCTCACAGTAATGATCTCTTGAAGCAAGGCATGGCAGGGTTCCCAGCGTAAAGAGGGGAAAGGTGTCCTTATTTATGTTTAACATTTGGGTGGTAATCTGTAATTAACTTTGCAAAAAAGTTAAACACAAATTTGAGTTAGCGATCAGGTTGACACCAGAATCGGCCCAAATCCAGACCTGTCAGAGGAGCTGAGATCTGTCAGCGGAGCCTCCATTTCGCAAGCTGTAAATGATAAACTGGAACCCCTTGTCATAAAGCAAAAAAAAAAAAAAATGATTTTCAAATGTTACATTTTAATTTTAACATTTATGCCAATTGATCTGTGAAATGTAGTGACATAATTGGCAGCTCTCTCAATCCCCATCTGAGTTTTCAACTGAGCATACTGGGAAGGAAGGAGGGGATGTTTGGGGGATGGATGGAGGCTGGGAACTCCCTTCCTTCTTGCCTTCCTTCCTCCTTCTTTTGTATTCTCCTTTCTTTCCTCCCTCCCTCCCTCCGTCTCATTCCTTTTTCTGTATTTTCCTTTCCTTCCTACTTTCCTCTTTCTCTTCTCCTCCTCCTCCTTCCCCTTCTTCCTCCTTCCTTCCTCCTTCCT
>NW_020718769.1:0-17565 GCF_900518725.1 Notechis scutatus
GTTAAATTGCTCCAATGTTCATGTAGATATTTTATCTATTCTTAATAAATGGAATATTAGCTGTCTCCCTGTTTTTCTTTTTCTCAACCTATCCCATCTATATAACTCATTTATCTATCCATGAGTGATCTTACATTATCCAGCCAGAAGAGACCAATCAAATATATTTCTGAAATTAACTGTGGTTTTTTTTAGAAAAAACTTTAAAAAAAATTTTTTTTTTAAACTTTTCCTAGACCGATACAGCTCATCAGTCTGGAACCCGCATTACGTATCTGATATTAATACAGTGGACAAAGTCCAGCAATTTTTCACAAGAAGAGTTCTCTACTCCTCTACTCATTGCAGAATACCTTATGCCACCAGACTTGAAATTCTAGACCTAGAGAACCTAGAACTACGATGCTTTCAGTCTGATCTAAGTATAGTACATAAAATTATAAACTGCAATGTCCTAGCTGTCAATGAATACTTCAGCTTCAACCATAACAATACAGGAGCACACAATAGATACAAACTCAATACTTATACTTATACTGTTTATCTTATAACTGCTTGAATAAATAAATAAATAAATAAATAAATAAAAAACATCATCCCCCAAAATAAAACATAACACTAACCTATATAGCAACAAAAACACACATTATTAGCCATAATCTTTAATTAAGTCTAAAACCATATTAGAACATCTCTGGTAACAGTTTATCTGGCCTGGTGTCAGAAATTTTATTAATGTCATTGATGATAATTATGATTTAACATGAATTCAGATTGTGACAATTGAAAGATATGATTAAGTCAAATAGTTTGAGTTGTTTTAGCAACTTTACTACTCAATTATTATAATTCAAAATTCAAATGGAATGAAGAAAGATAAGCGACAACATATAAAACATTACTTCAAGTTATGTGATTTTATACTGCATGTATATTGAACAAAAAATAAACACCAACACAAGGATCCTTAATGAGATTTCATCATCAGATGTTCCTTGGTGTCCATGTCAGGTCTCAGTGTAATAATGTAGCATTTGGGAACAAAAATACAACCCAATAAACCCAGGCTGGAGGCCAAGTTGGAGAAGATCTGCACAGCCGCCATGTATTTCCCTTTGGTGCTCAGATAGGTGGGGACAAAGGAGATCCATACGCTGCAAAAAACCAACATGCTGAAGGTGATCAGTTTGGCTTCATTGAAGGTTCCTGGCAGATTTCAAGCCAGAAATGCCACCAAGAAACAGATGGCAGCCAGAAAACCCATGTAGCCAAGGGCAGTGTAGAACATGGTCACTGAACATTCATTGCACTGCAGCAGGATGTGTTCTGGCTGGGAATGAAAATCAGAATCTGGGAAGAAGGGAAAGATTCCCAGCCATGTCATACAGATGCCTACTTGAATACCAGAGCACGATAAAACAATCGAGTGGGCCAGACTCTTCCCCAGCCATTTCCTCATCCTGCTTCCTGGCTTTGTAGCCAGGAAGGCCACCACCACCATTACAATCTTGGCCAGCAAAGAAGATACGGCAACAGAGAAAACAATACTGAAAATGGTTTGTTGAAGGAGACAAGTCATTTTCATGGGGCGACCGATGAATAGAAGGGAGGTCAAGAAAGAAAACAGGAGGGAAACCAGGAGAACATAGGTGAGTTCAAGATTGTTTGCTTTGACCATGGGAGTGTCTCGGTATTTAATGAAGATTCCCAGAATAAAGTTAGGGACAAAGCAATGCAAAGAAAGTCAGGATGAGTCCCAATGATTCTTCATAGGATAAGAAGCTTATGCTTTTGGGGACACACTGATCCTGCTTCTTATTGGAATACTGGTCATCTGGACACTTTTCACAATGGGCTGCATCTGAAAAAAATAGGTTAGAGTGTATCTCTTTCTGCTGCTGTAGGAGCATGAAAACCTCACCAGAAATCAATTGCTTCATTTTCAAGGAATAATATAATATTTCTGCCCAGGGATATTCATATGACATGACATTAGTTAAAATAATCAACACTCCTTTTAAAAGCTTAAGATGAATGTGATTATCAGCTCTCAAAATTTGTCCTCTTTCCCAAAATGAGATTTCATCATCAGAAAGTAACACCTCAATAGAAAGCAGCAACCTTTCATTATTTATTTTAATGCCCGCATCATCGTACAAAATTTGGTGATAGTGCTCAGTCTTTGAAATGTTTGTGGATGCCTTCAAGATGTGTAATGTTTTTTCTTGCTTCTTGATCAAATACCCCAAAAAAGCAATAGAGAATTTTGATTTTCTCCTGATGTTTTGTTGTTTTTGAAGCCACCGACTGTACCTTCTTGCCCAGAGAATGTTCCTTCCATACACAGAGAACAGTCGTAGCAGCAAACTAGGGCTCCCTCTCTCACAAGCTTGGCATAACATGCGGAGCAACATTCTGTACATCTTTTTTTTTTTTTTGAAAACAATTTTATTGGTTTTTAAAAACAAACAAAATAAACAAAACATAAAAACATCAGCTTTCTTTCAAATATATACAAACAGTGTGTCGGTTGGTTTATCAGTTTTTGTTCATTCATTTCGTAGTCTCAATTACAGTTACATTGCATAATAACTCATATTATCAAACAAAAATTATATATCCTAGTATCACTATTAAGCAATCATTTGATTATAATTTTATTCATTCATACTTTATGAGATAACTATAATTTACGTAGTTTATTTTATAACAAATCATATAGTCATACCAAATCTATCCTAAAAACATTTTATAGATATGATATCAAATAACAAAGAGAAAAAAAGTATCTTTTTATATATTCCTTATTATCTAAAAGTCTACATATTTCATTACTGTATTTTATTGTCTAACCATTCATAGAATAGATCCCAAATTTTATAAAATTGTTTATCCTCTTGATCTCTAATTTCAAATGTCAATCTACTCATTTCAGCAATTCCAATATTTTCTTAATGATTTCCTCATGTGATGGTATTTTCTCATTCTTCCAGTTTTTAGCAAATACAATCCTAGCCGCTGTTAATACATTTACAATCAAATATTTCAAGTCTTTACTGTATGTATCAGGTAAGATTCCCAATAAAAAGATCTCTGGTTTCAAATCTACGTGTTTCTTTGTCATTTTTTCCAACCACATGCGAATTTTAGTCCAATATTTTCTAGCGTCCTCACAAGTCCACCACATATGGTAATATGAGCTGGGTATCTGATGACATTTCCAGCATTTTTCAGATTTATTCTTGAACATTCTTGCTATTCTTGTCTTGGGAAAAGTGCCACCTGTAAAACATCTTATACAAATTTTCTTTATAAGCTACTGACATTGTCATTTTATAATTTTGAGACCACAGTTATTGTCATTTCTCTAAATCAATCCCATATCCAAAATTCTTCCCCCAAGCAATCATAGTTTCTTTAACTTGTTCTTCCTCTAGTTTAATTCCCAGTAAATAACCGTATAATTTTTTAATCACCTTTTCATCAGTACCTATCAAAATCTTATCTAAATCAGTCAATTTATCATAGAATCCCTCTGTTTTAGAATCTTCATCATATCTTGAATGTATTTGCGCATATGAAAACCAATTCATCTTTATACCTTGTTCCTCTAAATTTTGCATCGATTTAAGTTCACCCTTTTCATCCAATATTTCCCCATATCTAACTGTTTGTTCCTTCTTATAAATTATAGGATAGGAAAATGCTTCAATGGTCGATAACCAGACTGGAATTTTCAAATAATATTGTCTTTTGATCTTCTCCCAATTTAACCACAAAGACTCCCGTATATAATGTCTTCTAAAATAACCCTGTGTTTTAGTTCCCTTATACCATAAAAAGGCATGCCAACGCAACAGCAAATCATGACCTTCTAGTGTCAACAATCTGGTCTTTCTTAATGTTATCCATTCCTTAACCCACATCAAATTTGCAGCTTGATAGTACAGCTCCCAATTAGGCAGACCAAAACCTCCTCTAATTCTAGCATCTTGTAAGAGTTGTAGTTTTATTCTCGCTTTCTTACCTTGCCATATATACTTCAACACAATTTTATTTAAGTCTTCAAAATAGTCTTTTCCAAGCCTAATTTGAATTGTTTGAAACAAATATAAGATTCTGGGTAAAATATTCATCTTGATTGTTGAACTTCTCCCTATTAATGACATTTGTAGATTTTCCCTTTTCGCCAAGTCAAGAGCTATCTGCTGCTTAAGTTTAATATAATTGTTCTCTTTTAATGTATTACATCTTGATGTCAAATATATCCCCAGATACTTGACCTTGTTCGTGACTTGAATTTTCAATAGGTCTGCCAGTTCTTCTCTTTGTCTTAGTAACATATTCTTTGTCAAGATCTTTGTTTTATCTTTATTTATTTTCAAACCAGCCACCTCACCATATGCCTCTATCTTTTCCAATAGTTTTGGAGTTGTTTCTAAAGGGTCTTCCAAAATAAAAGCTAAATCATCCGCAAAGGCTTGCAATTTAAATTCTTCCTTTTTAATTTTCATTCCTTTTATGCTTTTATCATCTCTAATATTTCTATTCAACACTTCCAAAGTCATAACAAATAGCAAAGGTGATAGGGGACATCCTTGTCTTGTGCCTTTTCTTATATTAATAAAATCTGTGAATTCTCCCTCTATCATTACCTTTGCCGTTTGCTTATGGTATATGGCTTCTATTGCTTGAATAAATTTTCTGGCAAAACCCATCTGTTCCAATAGTAGTAACATAAATCTCCAATTCACATTATCAAATGCCTTTTGGGCATCTAGGAATATCAAAGCCATTTGCTTTTCAGGATGTGCCTCATAATATTCCAAAGTATCCAAGATTACTCTCATATTGTCTTTAATTTGTCTCTTTGGCAGAAATCCATTTTGATCTGGATGAATACAGTTATTTAGATATTTTTTAAGTCTTTCTGCTAAAATTGAAGCAAAGATTTTATAGTCTGTGTTTAATAAAGAAATAGGTCTGTAGTTCTTAATTTGCTGTGGATCAGCCTCTTCTTTTGGAATAAGTGTAATATAAGCCTCTGACCATGTTTTGGGTATCATCTTCTTTGACATAGCTTCATTCATGACTTCTAGCAGTGGAATGCTCAATGATTCTTGTAGTGTTTTATAGAATTCTGCCGGAAGCCCATTTGGGCTTGGTGCTTTCCCATTATTTTGTTTCTTAAGTGCTTCAGTTAATTCCATCATTGTTATATTGCTTTCTAACATTTCTTCAGTCTCTTTAGATATCTTAGGTAAGTTAGCATTCTGTAGATACTGTTTGACTTTTTCCTCATCAATATTCTCTTGCTTGTATAGTTGCCCGTAGAAGTCTCGAATAATTTCCTTTTTCTCCTTATTACCATGGCAAACTTGGCCTTGATCATCTATTAACTGCGATATTTTCCTTGATTCTTTCTCCTTTCTCAATTTATATGCTAGCCATCTACCTGGTTTATTTGCATCTTCAAAATAGTTCTGTTTAGCACTTCTAATTTTTTGTGCCAGTTCTTCTTTCTCTATTAGACACATTTTATGTTTAATTATGTCCAATTTTAGTTTAATATCTTTTTTCTGTGGCATTTTCTGTAGTTCTTTTTCAAGTCTTTTATACTCATCTTCCAAGACTCTAGTGGCTTGCCTTTTCCTGATATTCTTTTTTCTTACGTAGTCTATTATCAAGCCTCTAGCGGATGCCTTCATTGTATCCCAAACATTCTGAATTGAAGTATCTTCTTTTATATTTTCTCTAAAGAAAAAAGGCAATTCTTTCTCGATCCATTGTGTAAAATCTTTTTCCTTTAAAATAGTATTATTTAGCGTCCATCTCGATCTTTTTTTTTTGTCCTTTCCATTTAATTGTCATTGGATTATGGTCTGCCCAAGTGCTTGTTTCAATATTTATTTCTTGAATATTAGATATTAATTCTGTTGAGATCCAAATCATATCTAATCTGGACCGTGATAAATGTCTATTTGAATAAAAGGTATATTGTTTAGTTTTAGCATTTCTTTCTCTCCATATATCTTTTAAATTTAATTCATCTATCATTTTAAAAAAGGATTTAGGGAGAGTCTTTCTGTTTTGCTTTGCTATTATTGCTGTATAGTCCAGTTTATTGTCCACAATTCAATTAAAATCTCCCATCATAATTATATTGGCATAGTCCAGTCCAATTATTTTCATGTGTAAGTTTTTATAAAATTCTTTTGTTTATCATTCGGAGCATAAATTGCAATCAAGAGTGTTTTTATATTATTGTCCATTATTTCCACCATTAATACTCTTCCATCTTCATCAGTATAAATCAGTGTTGCTGGGATAGCCTCTTTAATGTATAAAACCACTCCTCTTTTCTTACATTGAGTCAAAGGAGTAAATATTTTCCCTAATTTTGGCTGTACTAACAATTGTTCATGTTGTTTTTTAATATGTACTTCTTGTAAACAAATTATATCAAATTTTAATTTCTCTAATTTATGAAAAAATTTTTCCTTCTTTTAACAGCTGAATTAAGTCCATTTACATTCATTGTAATCAGTTTTTTCTCTTCCATGATTATATTTTGTAATTAGGTTTGACAGCTCTCGTAGATCTTGGTTCACGTTGTTCTTTGATTTCCGCCTGTCCACCTACTGCGCCTTCTTCTTTTTCAGTCCCCATTTGGTCCTCTTGGAATTCAATTAGTGAGACCTCTTTTTCTGCCTCTTCCTCTCTCCTTCCAAAAAATTCTGCGTAAAAAAGTTCTGCTTTCCCAGTTGAATCAATTATGTGTCTCTGTTCTTGCCATGTAAACATTAGACCTTCTGGAATCAACCATCTATAATTCACCTCCTTTTTCAGTAGCATTTTAGTCAAAAATTGATATTCTCTTCTCATCTCTCTCACTCTTCTGGGTATTTGTTTTAAAACCAATATCTCCTTGTCTTTATATTTCAACGTCTTCTCTCTTGCCACTTGTAATATTTGTGTTTTAGTGGATTTTTTGGTAAATCTGATGTGAACTTCTCTTGGTAAATTGTTTCTCATTGCATACCTTGTGAAGACTCGGTATACCTCATCTACTCCATCCATCACCTTTTCCTCTGTTATTTCCAAAGCTTCAGCCAGAATTTCTATCATTATCGCAGCTAAATTTTGCCCTTTTTCTTCCTCTATATTTTGAAATCTGAGATAGAATTCTGACCTATCCATCTCCCATCTCCCACTTCAGCATCCCACTTTTATCTTGCTCAACCACTGTTAATCTGCTGTCAATATTTCCAATCTTCTCCTCTCTTTGTTTATCTTCTTCTTCAATTTTTCGGAATCTCTCATCATACTTCGCCATCATTTGTTGAATATTTTCAATTTTTTCATCGGTCTTCCCTGTTCTTTGTTCAATGTTCTCTATTCTTTGTTCAATGGTGTCTGATTTTGTCTTGAGATCTTGGATTCCTTGCATAATCATCTGTAGAGTCACTTTTTCTTGTTCTTTATCTTGCTTTAACACTGTCTGAATTAAACGTTGTCCTCCAGATGGTGAGGAGGCAGAAGTAGAGGTAGAGACGCCAGAAGGTATGAGTTTCCTACTCATTTTGAACTATTCAAGACCTTCAAGTTCTTTTAAACTTTAATCCAATTGGTAAGGTAGCCAGTTATAATCCAAAATGAAAAATAAAAATAGTAGGAAGTAAAAAGCCCAACGGTAAAAAGCCCAATGGTAGTAAAGGAAAAAGGAAAAGAAAGAAAATTCTTCAGGTTCTTCTGGACCCTAATCCAATTATGAAATAGTCAATTATAATCCACAATAAAGGATAAAAATAAGAAGGAAAAAGTCCAATAATAATAAGAATAAAAAAAAAGAAAAGAAAAGTTTCTTCAGGTTCTTCACACCTTAATCCAATTGAAAAATCTCAATAATAAAAAGGAACCAAAATAGACCAAGAACATGGATGGAAGAAGCAAAAATCCCAGTGAAAAAAGAAAAAAAGAAGAAAAAGGAGAAATTCTGAGGCTTTCCCTTTAAAATAAAAAGCAAAAATAAAAATATTGTAAAAATAAAAATTTACAGTAAAGCTGGTAAGGAGGGGTAACACAACTAAAAGAAAATAGAAGAAAACACACTGCACTTTATTTAATTTTCCAAGGCTCTTATTATGACTCTCTTCTCCACAAACTTCAAAGCCAAGCTTCAAGTGTTAGATTGTTGATAGAAGTCCAGAAGAACACCTGTAATAATATTCTGCCGTGCTCTTCCCTCTATCTTATCAAGTTGAAATGTCCTTGAGAAGGAGTCTTTCACAGTTCTCTCCACTTCAAGTAAAATATTTTCAAGCCTCTAGTTGGCGGTGTTACAAAGTTTCTTTGTTCTCACTTTCCCCTTCCTCCCAGAAAAATGTAATTATGGTTTAAAAAGGAGAGAAAGTATATACATATATATATAAAAAGAAAAGTAACTAAAGGGAGCCTCTAATCTGAAAAAATGAAAGATCAAGAAGGAGAAGAAAAAAAAAAGAACATATATAAAGGAAAATTCAGTTCAGTTAACTGCTAAATCACGATAAAGTCCAGTAAAAAAAAGTAAAGAAAAAAAAAGCCAAGCCTCACTTTGACGTCTCCCTTTAAAAATCGCCGCTTATTCAATTTTGTCAAAAATCTTACAGATTTCTTCTTATACTTAGAGTGTCCTTTCAAGTCTCAAAATATTAGTAAAAAAAAAAGGATTCTAACCCAGCCGACACACTTTCTCTTTCAATCTCTTCCTTTCTGGAGCTGTCCCAACTTCAGCAGCTTTGAGGCTGCCTCTCCGCCGCCGGCAAAAGGGACTTCTCCTGAATCAACCAGGGACTTTGCGGTGTCCCTGGGATCCACAGGATGTGCCCTTCACAATCACCGTCTCTGTGGGATGGTTTAGGTCTGTTTGGACCGACCAGGGGCTGAGATATCGGCTGCAATCTTGGAGCTCGATTGCAGACCGTACCGTCAGGATGCCAGCTCCTCCCCTCTGGGGAGGATTATTTTAATGCTTGCATCATCGTACAAAATTCGGCAATAGCGCTCAATCATTGAAATGTTTGTGGATGCCTTCAAGATGTGTAATGTTTTTTCTTGCTTCTTGATCAAATACCCCAAAAAAGCAATAGAGAATTTTGATTGTATCCTTGTTGTTTTTGAAGCCACCGACCGTACCTTCTTGCCCAGAGAATGTTCCTTCCACACACAGAGAACAGTCATAGCAGCAAACTGGGGCTCCCTCTCTCACAAGCTTGGCATAACCTGGGGAGCAACTTTCTGTATATCTTGAATGAGGCACCGTCTAAACATAAAGCGAAAGATTAATCAGGGCAATATATGAATTAGAGGCAATATATATAGGGATGTGGTGGCTCAGTGGTTAAGACGTTGAGGTTGTCGATCAGAAAGATCGGCAGTTGGGCAGTTTGAATCCCTAGCACCACGTAATGAAGTGAGATCCCATTACATGTCCCAGCTTCTGCCAACCAAGCAGTTCGAAAGGATCTAAAAATGCAAGTAGAAAAATAGGGACCACCTTGGTTCAAAGGTAACAGCATTCCACGTGCCCTCAGTGTTTAGTCATGCCAGTCACATGACCACAGAGACGTCTTCAGACACTGCTGGCTCTTCGGCTTTGAAATGGAGATGAACACCAAGCCCTAGAGCCAGAAATAACTAGCTCGTATGTGTGAGGGGAACCTTTACTTTTAAACATAGACCACAAGATTAGTATGAATTAGAAGGATTTACTGAAATCACCTGGCTTCCAGAAGCTCAAGAGCACATTGAGCAAAATCAGTCAAGTGGCATGAACTTTAATTACTCCACTTGCAAGGGGCAAATGAAGGGTCATTCTCTTTCCTCAATCAATCTCCATTATACATTCCAAACAGATTTGTTGCCTTATTCCTTTTTTCCAAAGGAAAGTAGTTCCATTGCAAAAGGTGTTTCTCCTTAGGGCATGTATGAGAATGCTATAACTTGTATATATTCTTTCTCCATCTTAGCTTTCTCAGGAAAATCTAGCTTTGTCTAGAATCCCTATCTTTCTCTCCTACAACTGGTCATTGTATCATCATATGTAAATGACTTTTTTAGCTGCCCTCATTTCCCTCACCACATTCTTAATGATATCTTCCTCTTATGCAATTCAGTAGGCTTAACCCTTCCTATTCTGGATTTTCTCTCCCAAAGGTGCTTTTTTCAAAAGACAACTGATCTTTGTTTTCCCTTGAAGACGTTTCACTTCTCATTCCAGAAGCTTCTCCAGTTCTGACTGAATGGTGGCATTTGGAAAAGTTTATATTCCTTGCAGTCATCTGGTCATCATCAGTCTTTCTGAAAGTTGTTGAGGCCATTGGGATTTATCTCTGCCCTCAGGGTCACGTGAATAGTGCAAATGGGTGTGGGACCTTCCTACAATTGCTGAATCGATATCCTGTTTGCAACACAGTCTTTTCAGCAGTTCCAAATCCTTCCATCCTTCACCATTCAGTCAGAACTGAAGAAGCTTCTTGGGTGAGAAGTGAAACATCTTCAAGGGAATACAAAGTCCAGGTTCCTTTTGAAAAAGCACCTTTGGCACAACTGTGACCTGAGAATCTCCATAGACATTCTGGATTTTCTGTAACTGAAAACAGGATAATTTGATATACTATAAATTATGGCAACATATTCCAGTTTAATAATGTAGATTGCAAATTCCGCAATACAATGCAGCAGGTTCCAGTGTGTGACAGATTATTGTAAAACCTCTAAAGTAAAATGATATCTAATAAATTAATGAGGCTTTAAGTTCTCTTAGTTGGAAGTTATCTCAATTGGTCTCAATAAGAATTATTTCTGAGCAGAAAATTTATACATATGGAGAAAAATAGAAGAGCAAAATCCAAGCAGCTTCAATTACTTTGTTAAATAAAGTTGGCCATTGGATGGCACTTTGATTGACCGAAATCTTGACTTCTGAGGAGGATTGGCTTTCTACACTCCCAAGTTTCACCCCCACATTTGATTTGTTCAAAACCGATGTCCAGTGCATGATATCAATGTCACGAACAGGAACTCCATTTTCATGAAAATAAATCCCATCTTTGGAAATATTGTGATATTGGAAGTTCCTCAGGAACCTATGAAGCTGCAGGAACATAGAAAAAACTATTACAATTTGAGCCTTTATTCAATGTTCTTCTTGCTCTTATTCTGGATTGGAGGTACTCTGAATAATTCAATCTCTTGAAATCATCACTACAGTCTGATAGAGATTTCATGGGAAGCTTCTTTCAGTCATTCTCCAGGAATTTACAGCTCTTTGTTAAATATTGATCTCAAATTCTTGAAAACATGGAATCAATAACACCACCATCAGGTGGCTTTGTAACTGGCTGACAAATTATATTCAACATGTAGTCTTCTGGGAAACCTCATCCACTTGGAGGGAAGTAAGTAATGGGGTACCCCAAGCTTCCATTTTAGGCCCTGTCCTCAAAAAAGATCTAGGCGAGGGAATTGAAGGGGAACTCATAAAATTTGCAGGCAACACCAAGCTGTCAGTAATAGGCAACACGTCAGAAGACAAGCACAAGATCCAAAAAACATCTTGACAATTTGAACATGGGCCCCTACCAGACAAAATGAAATTAAACATAGATAAAAGTAAGGTTTTCCACTGAGGCAAGAAAATGGATCATGCCCAGTATTTCCTAGTCGAACCACAGACAACTACAATGATCTAATACATATCGATTTTACAGTAGACAATGTTGAAAAAGCACTACACAATCTAAAACCATCTCTATCTATTGGACCAGACGGAATATCTGCCTATTTCTTTAAAACGTTATCCACTGCCATAGCCAAACCTCTAAGCATAATCTTCAAAAAATCTTTCAGGACCAGCTCCTTGCCAAAACTATGGTCACAAGCCACAGTCATCTCCATCTTCAAAAAAGGAGACCCCAGAAGGGCGTCGCTGGCATCGCGACGATACAGCATGCAATCTTGAAGGTCTAAGATCGCAGCCGATATCTTTGCCCCTGGACGGTCCAAACGGATCTAAACCATCCTGAAGAGATGGCGATAGTGAAGAGCGCATCCTGTAGATCCCAGGGATACCGCAAAGTCCCTGGTTGATCCAGGAGAAGCTCTTCTTGCCAGCGGCAAAGAGGCAGCCATTAAAGCTGCGGAAGTTGGCACAGCTCCGAAATGGAAGAGAGCAGAAGGAGAAAGTGTGCCGGTTTGGTGAGAACTTTCACTTTTTTATTCTAAGACTTAAAAGGACACCCTAAAGAAAAGAAAGAATCTGTAAACGTTTTGACAGAAGTGAATAAGCGGCGATTTTAAATGGAAGTGTCAAAGTAAGGTTTTGCTTTTTTTTTTTCTTTATTGCTGTATTTCTATACGTGATTTTGCATTTGCTAACTGGACTGGCTTTTTTCTTATTTATGTCTACCTTTTCTTCTCCTTTTTGATTTTGCAATATTTTAGGCTAGAGGCTCCCTTTAGTTACTTCTCTTTTTATATATATGTATATATTTATATATTTATATATTTTTTCCTTTTTTAAAACTTTCATTACATTTGGCTTGGGAAAGGAGGGGGAAAGTGAGAGCAAAGAAACTTTGTAACACTGCCAACTAGAGGCTTGAAAATGCTATAGACGAAGCTGAGAAGGCTGAGAAAGAAAGATCTGAGACCTCTTTTCAAGGACATTGCTATGTGATAAGATAGAGGGAAGAGCACGGGAGAGTGTTATTGCAGGTGTTCTTCTGGATTTCTATCAACAATTGAAGCCTGGTGTTGAAGCTTACAAAAAGAAAAGCTGATAAGTCTTTGGAGAAGAGAGCTATAATAAGAGCCTTGGATAATTAAATAAAGTGCAGTGTGTCCTTTTTATTTCTTTTAAGTTGTGCTACACCTCCTTACCAGCTCTACTGTACTTTTTTTAAAAAACCTTTATTTTTGTAATATTTTTACGTTTGCTTTTTATTTTAAAGGGAAAGCCTCAAAAACTTTTCTCCTTTCTTTTTTGGGATTTTTTGCTTCTCTATTCACCCTTTTGGTTCATTTTTATGTACTTTTTTTTTATTTGAGACCCTCCAATTGGATTAAGGTGTTGAAGAACCTGAAGAAATTTTGTCTCCCTTCTCTTTTTTTTTAAAAAAAATATTATTGGACTTTTTTCTCTCTACCATTTTTATTTTTCACCTTGGATTATAATTGGCTACTTTATAATTGGATTAAGGTTTAGAAGAACCTGAAGACTTTGAATCGCTTAAAATGAGTAGGAAATTCATAGCTTCTGGGTCCTCAACTATTACTTCTGCCTCCCCACCATCTGGAGGACAACGTTCAATACAGACAATGTTAAAGCAAGACAAAGAACAAGAAAAAGTGACCCTGCAGATGATTATGCAAGGAATCCAAGATCTCAAAACAAGATCAGAGACTATTGAAAAGAGAATAGAGAACATTGAACAAAGAACAGAGAACATTGAACAAAGAACAGAGAACATTGAACAAAGAACAGGGAAAACCGATGAAAAAGTGGAGAACATTCAACAAATGATGTCGAAGTATGACGAGAGATTCCAAAAAATTGAAGAAGAAGATAAACAAAGAGACAAGAAGATTGGAGACATTGATAGACTAACAGTGGTTGAACAAGATAAAAGTGGGATGCTGCAATGGGAAATGGACAGATCAGAATTTTATCTCAGATTTCAAAACATAGAGGAAGAAAAAGGAAAAAATCTAGCTGAGATAATGATAGAAATATTGGCTGAAGCTCTGGAAATAATGGAAGAGAAGATGATGGATGGAGTAGATGAGGTATACCTAATCTTTACAAGATTTGTGATGAGAAATAACCTACCAAGAGAAGTTCATATCAGATTTACAAAAAAAAGCCATTAAAATGCAAATATTACAAGTGGCAAGAGAGAAAACGCAGAAATACAAAGGCAAGGAGATTGTGGTCTTAAAACAAATACCCAGAAGAGTGAGAGAGATGAGAAGAGAATATCGATTCCTGACTAAAATGCTACTGAAAAAAAGAGGTGAATTATAGATGGCTGATCCCAGAAGGGTTAATGTTCACATGGCAAGAACAGAGACATAGAATTGACTCAATTGAGAAAGCAGAATTATTTTATACAGAATTTTTTGGAAGGAAAGAGGAAGAGGCAGAAAAGAGATCTCACTAATTGAATTCCAAGAGGACTGTCAAATGGGGACTGAAAAAGAAGAAGGCGCAGTAGGTGCACAGGCGGAAACCAAAGAACAACGTGAACCAAGATCTACGAGAGCTGCCAAACCCAACTATAAATTATAATCATGGAAGAAAAAAAATGATCACAATTAATATAAATGGACTTAACTCAGCTGTTAAAAGAAGGAAAACTTTTCATAAATTAGAGAAATCAAAATTTGATATAATTTGTCTACAAGAAGTACATATTAAAAAACAACATGAACAACTGTTGGAAGAGTATTAATGGTGGAAATAATGGACAATAATATGAAAAAACTCCTGATTGCAATTTATGCCCCGAATGATAAACAAGAAGAATTTTATAAAAAATTACACATGAAAATAATTGAACTGGACTATGCTAATATAGTTATGATAGGAGATTTTAATGGAATTGTAGACAATAAACTGGACTACACAGCAACAACAACAAAGAAAAACAGAAAGACTCTCCCAAAATCCTTTTTTAAAATGGCTGATGAATTAAACCTAAAAGACACATGGAGAGAAAGAAATGCCAAAATTAAACAATATACTTTTTATTCAAATAGACATTTATCATGGTCCAGAATAGATATGATATGGATGTCAACAGAATTACTATCTAATATTCAAGAAGTAAATATTGAAACAAGTACCTGGGCAGACCACAATCCAATGACAATCAAATAGAAAGGACAAAAAAGAAGATCGAGATGGACGCTAAACAATACTATTTGAAAGGAAAAAGACTTTACACAGCGGATGGAGAAAGAACTGGCCTTTTTTTTAGAGAGAGAAAACAAAAAAGAAGATACATCAATTCAGAATGTATGGGATACAATGAAGGCATATGCTAGAGGCTTGATAATAGATTATACAAGGAAAAGGATTATTAGGAAAAGGAAAGCCACTAAGGTTTTAGAAGATGAGCATAAAACACTTGAAAAAGAGTTACAGAAAACGCCACAGAAAAAGGACATTAAGCTAAAAATGGATATAATTAAACATAAAACAGGTCAAATAGAGAAAGAAGAATTAGCACAGAAAATTAGAGGTGCTAAACGGAACTACTTTGAGGATGCAAATAAACCAGGTAGATGGTTAGCATATAAATTGAGAAAAGAGAAAGAATTAAGGAAAATACTGCAGTTAATAGATGACCAAGGTCAAGTTTGCCATGGCAACAAAGAAAAGGAGGAAATTATCCGAGATTTTTATGGGAAATTATATAAGCAAGAGAATATTGATGAGGAAAGAGTTAAGCAGTATTTACAGAATGCCAATTTACCCAAGATACCTAAAGAGACTGAAAAAATACTAGAAAGCAATATAACTATGATGGAGTTAACTGAAGCACTTAAGAAGCAAAATAATGGAAAAGCACCAGGCCCAGATGGACTTCCAGCAGAATTTTATAAAACATTACAAGAAGCGTTGAATCTTCCATTGCTAGAAGTTATGAATGAAGTTATGTTAAAGAAGAAGATACCCCAACCATGGTCAGAAGCCTTTATCACACATATCCCAAAAGAAGAGACTGATCCATTGCAGATTAAAAACTATAGACCTATTTCTCTACTAAATGCAGATTATAAAATTTTTGCTTCAATATTGGCAGAAAGACTTAAAAAATATCTAAATAACTTTATTCATTCTGATCAAAATGGATTTCTGCCAAAGAGACAAATCAAAGATAATATGAGAGTAATTTTGGATACTTTGGAATGCTATGAGGCACACCCTGAAAAGCAAATGGCTTTGATATTTCTGGATGCACAAAAAGCATTTGATAATGTGAATTGGCAATTCATGATGTTATTGTTGGAACAGATGGGGTTTGCCAGAAAATTTATTCAAGCAATAGAAGCCATATACTACAAGCATACGGCAAAGGTAATGATAGAGGGAGAATCGACAGACTTTATTAATATAAGAAAAGGAACAAAACAAGGGTGCCCACTATCACCTTTGCTATTTGTATTAACTTTGGAAGTGCTAAATAGAAATATTAGAGACGAAAAGAGTATAAAAGGAATGAAAATCAAAAAGGAAGAATTTAAATTGCAAGCCTTTGCGGATGACTTGGTTTTTATCTTAGAAGACCCTTTAGAAACAGCACCAAAATTAATGGAAAAGATAGAGGCATATGGCAAAGTGGCTGGTTTGAAAATTAACAAAGATAAGACAAAGATTTTGACAAAGAATATGTTATCAAGACAAAAGGAAGAATTGGCAGATCTATTGAAAATTCAAGTCACGAATAAGATTAAGTACTTGGGGATACATCTCACAGCAAGATGTAGTACATTAAAAGAGAACAATTATATTAAACTTAAGCAGCAGATAGCTCTTGACTTGGCGAAATGGGAAAATCTACAAATGTCATTAATAGGGAGAAGTTCAACAATCAAGATGAATATATTACCCAGAATTCTATATTTGTTTCAAACAATTCAAATTAGGCTTTGAAAAGACTATTTTGAAGATTTAAATAAAATTGTGTTGAAATATATATGGCAAGGTAAGAAAGTGAGAATAAAATTAAAACTTTTGCAAGACGCTAGAATTAGAGGAGGATTTGATGTGGGTTAAGGAATGGATAACATTAAGAAATACTAGATTGTTGCCATTAGAAGGACATGATCTGTTGTTGGGGTGGCACACTTTTTTATGGCACAAGGGAACTAAAATACAGGGTTATTTTAGAAGACACCATATACGGGAGTCTTTGTGGTTAAATTGGGAGAAGACTAAAAGACAATGTTATTTGAAAATTCCAGTCTGGTTATCGACTTTAGAAGCATTTTCTTATCCTATAATATATAAGAAGGAACAAACAGTTAGATATGGGGAAATATTGAATGAAAAGGGTGAACTTAAATCGATGCAAAATCTAGAGGAACAAGGTATAAAGATGAATTGGTTTTCATATGTGCAAATATATTCAAGGTATGATAAAGATCTCAAAACAGAAGGACTCTATGACAAATTGACTGACTCAGATAAGATTTTGACAGGTACTGATGAAAGGGTGATTTAAAAAACTGTATGGTTACTTATTAGAAATTAAACTAGAAGAAGAACAAGTTAAAGAAACTATGATTGTTTGGGGGAAGAATTTTGGATATGGGATTGATTTAGAGAAATGGCAAAAACTGTGGTCTCAAAATTATAAAATGACAATGTCAACAGCATATAAAGAAAATTTGTATAAGATGTTTTTACAGGTGGCATTTCCCCCTGACAAGAATAGCAAGAATGTTCAAGAAGAAATCCGAAAAATGTTGGAAATGTCATCAGATACCTGGCTCATATTACCATATGTGGTGGAC
>NW_020718771.1:0-17551 GCF_900518725.1 Notechis scutatus
AGAGAGAGAGAGAGAGAGAGAGAGAGAGAGAGAGAGAGAGAGAGAGAAAGAGAGAGAGAGATTGTAGATATATTTTTTCATGGGAAGTTAACATATTGTGAAATAAAATACAAATGGAGATCAGACCTCCAGAAACTCCCCTAAGGTCCACCAAGCCTCAGGGAAGACTTTTCAACCATCCCACTTTTTTCCTGCTGCATTCTCTCTAACTGGAGGATCATTTTTTAGTAGATACTTTCTTCTTCCTACAGATTATTTATGTGTTTAGAAATCCAAAGGATGTCTTGGTTTCCAGCTATCATTTTTACAAAGTGCTAATCATAATGGAAACATCCAAACAGTTTGATGCTTACTTCGAGAGGTTTTTGGCTGGCAAAGGTAAGAACTTAATCACCATCAGGTTAGTTTTTGTTTTGGACAAGAGATATGAATGCAATCCACTTTCTGCAAGCAGAAAACAATCCATCCTCCTCCTTAAAGTAAAATAAGAATAATTATTTTCAATGCTCATTCAATAATTTGTGTAAACTATATGCAAATAGTTTATAATGGGATGGATGAGTGGAGAAGAATGAGGATTCCTAGAATATTTCGTGATGCAGAAGGGGGTGGGAGAGGCAGCTTCTTAAGGGAGCATGAAAGAAATACAAGGATCCAAATAAAGAAAAGCAAAAGAAACAAAACAATATAGCAACATCTTGACAAAACTCTCCTCTTAACAAGTGAGATTATCAACTAGTAACCAACAACACTAGACTGAACAACTGCCTCGATCTCATCTTCTGCAATAGTTTGAATTTAATTTACCGAATACAAACCAAAGAACCCTTTTCCAGTAGTGATCACAATATGATTGACTTTTGCCTCAACATACGTCCACACAAAAATCACCACAACGATGTCATCCCTAGTTGTAACTTCAAAAAAGGCAACTATGATCTTATAGATAACGATCTCTCATCCCTCGATTGGCAATCTCTATTCACTGGATGCAATACTGTTGAAGACCATTACAACATATTTTTACTTGAAGTCAAAAGAGTCATCAAACTATATGTTCCAACAACAACTCCAAAAACAAAACAAAAAAGCAGATTACCCATATCAATAAGGAAACTTCAATCCAAAAAGAGATCACTCTGGCGGAAAAACAAATCTGGTCACGTTGCTAATTTCAAAAACCGATATAAAAATTTATGCCACCAGATAAAGACCGAATGCACCAATTACCACATTAAACAAGAGGAAAACCTTCTAAGCACCAATTCCACCCGTGCTTTTTACAATTTTGTAAACAACAAACTAAAAGACTCAAGGTCCATCCCTCCCTTGATAGGACCTGATGGTAAAGACTGCAGCGACGACACCATTAAAGCCAACATCTTTAACACATTCTTCGGCTCAGTGTTTGTAAACAGTAATGGATCATGCCCAATGTTTCCTAGCCGTACCACAGACAACAATAATGATCTAATACATATCGATTTTACAGTAGACAACGTTGAAAAAGCACTACGCAACCTAAAACCATCTCTATCTATTGGACCGGATGGAATATGTGCCTACTTCTTAAGAAAACTATCCGCTGCCATAGCCAAACCTCTAAGCATAATCTTTGAAAAATCTTTCAGAACCAGCTCCTTGCCCAACCTATGGTTACAAGCCACAGTCATTCCCATCTTCAAAAAGGGAGACCCAAGCCTAGTTGAAAATTACAGACCAATCTCCTTATGCTGCGTCACCTGTAAAGTCATGGAATCAATTATTAACCAATCCATCATCCTCCATTTAGAGACAAACAACCTACTCTCCAATAAACAATTTGGTTTCAGAAAAAAACTATCCTGTAATCTGCAACTCTTACACTGCAAAAACATATGGACTACTCAACTCGACCAGGGCAAAGCAATAGACGCAATCTACATAGACTTCTGCAAAGCCTTTGATTCAGTGGTACACGACAAACTACTCCTAAAAATAAAATCTTATGGTATCTCTGGACAACTGAATAACTGGATAGAAGCATTCCTGTCAAACAGACAACAAATGGTCAAAATTGGGAACGCCCTATCAAATCCAGTACCTGTCAATAGTGGTGTTCCCCAAGGCAGTGTTCTAGGACCAACTCTCTTCATAATCTACATAAACGACCTTTGTGATCATATCAAGAGCAATTGCGTTCTCTTCGCTGATGATGTAAAGCTGTTCAATACCACAGACAATACTACTACCCTTCAAAAAGATCTAGACTATGTATCTGAATGGTCTAACATATGGCAACTCCAAATCTCAACAAATAAATGCTCTGTCTTACATATTGGTAAAAAAAATCAGAAAATAAAATACAAGCTGAATAGTCAAGATCTTGTTGATGACCCAAGCTCTGTAAAGGACCTGGGAATACTCACCTCTAATGATCTAAGTGCTAGAGCTCACTGCAACTACATAGCCAAAAAGGCATTAAGAGTTGTTAACCTAATCCTACGTTGCTTTTTCTCTGGTAATATCTCACTACTAACCAGAGCATACAAAACATTTGCTAGACCAATACTCGAATACAGTTCATCAGTCTGGAATCCTTATCACGTATGTGATATTAACACAATTGAGAAAGTCCAGAAGTATTTCACAAGAAGAGTTCTCCACTCTTCTACCCGTTATAGAATATTTTACGCCACCAGACTCGAAATTCTAAAACTAGAAAACCTCGAATTACGCCGTCTTCGGTCCGACTTAAGCATGGTATATAAAATCATACATTGCAATGTCCTACCTGTCAATGAATACTTCAGCTTTAACCATAACAACACAAGAGCACACAACAGATACAAACTCAAAGTAAACCGCACCAAACTTGATTGCAGGAAATACGACTTCAGCAATAGAGTGGTCAATGTCTGGAATACTCTACCCGACTCTGTAGTCTCTTCCCCAAACCCCAAAAACTTTAACCTTAGACTGTCTACTATTGACCTCACCCCTTTCCTAAGAGGTCTGTAGGGGGCGTGCATAAGCGCACCAACGTGCCTACCGTCCCTGTCCTATTGTTTCTCTTATTCTTTTATTTTTCTTATATGTACCCATTTCATATATTCACAACTATGTATACACTTGTACTTATTATCTTGTAAACAATTGACAAATCAAATAAATAAATAAATAAATAAATAGTTATGGCTCCCATTCCTTCTCTCTCCTCTCTGCATTCAGTGTTATTAAGGTGGCCTCTCCGCTGAGCTTTGATCTGTAGGCCCATCAGGTCATGATAAATGGAAGAAATTCAAGTATTCAGAAAGTATCCCTAAGACAGATTGTTAGCTGGAACATTGCAGTGCCCAACTAAACAATTAAATCAAGTGACTTTGAAGATCATATTTATGCCAAATTTATTTCTCTTCTATCAGTGCCCAGTAGTTTGTGGCTAGACCATATAGAAGGCTGGTGTGCTCATAAGAGTGATTTCAATATTCTCTTCCTTTCTTATGAAGACATGAAAAAGGTAAGATGTGTCCATTTTGCATTGTGCAATATGAACAACCATCAAGCATAGAAAGATTTAGAAATGATGGGATGTATAGAATAACTTATTTCATCAAGGAGTAATAGAGGTGACCACCGAACCACTCTTGGTTATTTCTGTGAACTCCTGGAGAACTGGTAAGGTCTCTGAAGAAACATAAGAGTCCCCTCTTCAACAGGAAGGAGGAGGATCCATGAAACTGGAATATGATCATCTTGGTATCAAAAAGATTAATAAAGGTCATTTTTGTGAGCATTTGATGAGATGAGCAGGATATGATTTTAATCAATAAAATGAGGTAAAATAAAGCAAAATAAATAATGTTCTCCTATTTTGGCTTAAAGAAGGTTGACTCAACTCAAGTGCATTTTCAAGAGAGACCAAAGCATTTATTTAGCTTGGTTGGAAAACTGATCAGCTTCTGTTGCAACCAAGATTGCTAAGAATGTAAGAGTCTGAATCATAAATATATTGAGAACCAAAACTGTTTCTCAACAACTTGTCTCTTGGAAACCCTTAGCAGCAGTTGTAAGAATGGATTTCTATGTTTAATAAATATTGTTCTTTAATATATATATATATATATATACAAATGATTTAATATTAGAATAATTGTTTTCAGTAAGAAAAGAAAGAATTAAAGGCAGAGAAGTCAGAGACAGCATTGATATGCAAGATATGTATAAGATAGTGATAATCTTTAGAATTCCCCAAATATATCAGCAACATTTTCCATCTTTTCTCCATTGTTATGAATTAACTAACATAAAGCTGTATCAAATTGCAGGATCTGAGAAGTTCTGTACTGCAAATATGCAACTTCCTAGGAAGAGAACTAACTGAAAAGGAGGTGGATGATGTGGTGGATAAAGCTACATTTGATAACATGAAAATGGATCCTAGAGCAAACTACAACTTAATGGCTCCTACCGTAGCAGATTCTAGCAAAGGGGTCTTTCTTCGTAAAGGTAAATTCATAGAAATTTATACTCTAGGTCAGGGGTGGGCAAACTTTTTGGTTCGGGGGCCTCATTGACTTTTAAAATTTGACAGACGGGCCGCCACCTGGTGTCGAAATGCCTGTCATTACAAGTCAAAATCAAATGAATGCAATCATTCAATCATTCACATCAAACCGTAATTCTGTACCAATCTTCGGCGGGCCGGATTAAAAAGACCAACGGGCCAGATGTGGCCCGCGGGCCGTAGTTTGCCCACCCCTGCTCTAGGTGTATGCTTATGGAATATGCCAACATTGTCACTTTTTGTAGAGTAGTATGTACATTTTCTAACAACTTCTCTTTCAGCTGTCTCTTCATGATGTTGCACTGAGGCAGCCATAAGACTTTCTTAGCTGTACCAGTGTTAAATTGGTGCACTCCTTTAAATCCTGATAGGTTTTTGCCATAGATATAATCTGACTATTTCAATGACCAGTCTGTTGCTTGAACAGTCTAATGATCCTTTAGGAATGCGATTGTTCTAGTTCATACTGCCACTTTAGCCTGTTGGAGACACATCTTCTTTACCACTGGTGGGATTCAAATTTTTTTACTATCCGTTCCGTGGGCATGGCTTGGTGGGTGTGGCAGGGGAAGGACACTGTAAAATCTCCAGTCAGAGGTGGCATTTGCCAGTTCTCCGAACTACTCAAAATTTCCACTACCGGTTCTCCCGAACTGGTCAGAACCTGCTGAATACCACCTCTGTTCTTTACTCTCTACCCTGGGTCTCAGAGCTGCCTCCTTTAAGCTGCAGGGACATGGCAGCATCAATCATTTCAATTAATCATGGGGCTGGTTCCAACAGGGTGAACTTCAGATCATTTAGAACTTCACTGGCAGACCATTGGTTCCATGACTTCCTGGTACAAGATACTTATCCCAGAGAAATCACTTGACCCCTTCTAGTTAGAGAAATCTTTGCCCTTATTTCAAGTCTTCACTCTGTAATCCAGCTCTAGTTAAAATAGTAAGGAACCAGCTTCCTGCCCAAAAATTAGAAATACAGATTTGTATATACTGTTTGATGGACAGGGAGGTATTAAACATTCCTCTGACAATGGAGGAATGTGCAATGTTCCAGGTTTTGCAAACTATTATCCTCTTTCTCAGACTCCAAGAAACCCATAGGAAGCATGGTAATTGGAGATTAGAAACCATATCTGGAAGACTTTTGATCTTCATCCCTATAGTCCCCTTGTGAAGCTCTAAATATATAAATGTATACAGTGTGTGTATGTGTGTGTTTGTGGTGTGTGTGTCTATACATACACACAAACATATTGTACATTCCTATACACATACACATTCATTTTGGTGATAAGATGACACAAATAGCCTCTAGTTTAATTGACTACAAAAACTGTTGACATTTTTTAACCACTACTTTCCAGGCATTGTTGGGGATTGGAAGAACCACATGACTGTTGCCCAGAGTGAAAAGTTTGACCGTGTCTTTAAGGAGAGGATGGAAAAGCTGCCCTTCAAATTCTGCTGGGATATTCAGGAGGATCCTCAGCCTATTTCCAGCTCAGTGGAGGAAAATAATGTGTGATATGTGCCTTCAATTGACTTGAATCAGAGATGACCTTCCAAGAATAGTCTTTATGTAGATGTTTAATTCTCAACTTTGCAGAGATCATAGAACAAAGCAATACTAAATTCTATGCCCGTGATGGTGAACCTATAGCACGTATGGCTCTCAGTGGGCCTGCACGCCTTCGCCAGCTGCTTTTCTGGTTTCTGGTCAACTGGTCTTTGCAGATGCTGGAGCGCCAGAAAACGGCCTGAAAACTCTTTTCCAGGCCGTTTTCCAGGCCATTTTCTGGGCCATTTTCTGGCCGTTTTTCTGTCCTTTTTCTGCCCTTTTTCAGGCTGTTTTTGAGCCATTTTCAGGCTTTTTTCATGCCATTTTTGGGCCAACAAAGCCCAAAATGCCCCTAAAACAGTCAAAAAACATCCTGAAAATTTCCTGAATAATGGCATGAAAATGTCCCAAAAACGGCCTAAAAACAGCCCAAAAATGGTCTGGAAACAACCTGGAAAATGGCCTGAAAACTGCCCAAAAAACAGCCTGTTTCTTGCAAATGACCCAGAAAACGGCCAAAATTGCCCCCCAAACAGCTTGAAAACAGCCCCCAAAACGGCTAAAAACTAGTCATGCATGCACCAGCCAGCTGGTCTTCAGCTTTCCGGCACGCACACATGCATGTGCATTCCAGTTTGGGCACTCAGTGCCAAAAAGGTTCACCATCACTGTTCTATGCTATTATTAAATATAATAGGAACTGCAGAAAATAGTTAATACTACATCTGTGACTATTGCAATTTCCATAAGAATATAAAATAAGATGCTTTGAACTGATTGTTGTTGAGTGTTAATTCAGAGACTGCAAAATATAAAACGTATCCTGTTAGTGTGCTCCCTGTGCCACTGGCATTTACATAACAATAAATAAAACCAGTTATTCTCTCTGTGTCCTTCCCTGGGAATTAAAGATGGACTATTCACAATTCCACAGTCTGACTAGTGGGAATTGCAGGATGCATTCTGTGTTTTCCACTGCTCTAATCATTAAAATTACAATGTGGTTTACAACAAGGATAAGTCTGAAGAAATCAGTTTCTTTACCAAAACCCCAACAACAGGCTTTGTTGCATTCTGTTAGCAGAGGTTTTGGGTTGCCTCATATGTTGATGGTGTCTAACTATGTGATTTGTAGAACGTTATTAACTGTTATTAACTGTTATCAGAGGCTGCTATATTATTTTCAAATGCACACAGAAGTTTAAACTGTTGGACTTCACAATGTAGTTGACACATCTAGAACTCAGCATGTGGGCAGAATTACTTTAAGTAGACCCAAACATGAATTCTGACATGGCTCACGTGCCCTGGGCATGCCTGTCATAAACATGCCTGTGCAGAATCATAGCTTTGCATTTATCCATAAGAAGACTGAAAGGGGTGGAGTGAAATTTTATACAGGGGGAGGGGACACGAAGGAGGAAGTTGTTTGTATGTAAAACTGAAACGAAAAACTGCAAAACAAGTTAAGACTTAGCACATATAACACACTGCCGGGAGAGAAGTTGGGTCATAAAGGAAGTCAGCTAAGCAGTAAAAAGCTTTCAAAAGAAATCCATTCAGCTTCCCCCTCAAACAAACAAACGAACAAAAAAACTCCTGGGCGATTCTTTTTCTCTGCTCTTCAACCTGCCTGTCATTCATCAAGGTAAGTCACACATTTTGACATTCTCTTTACGTTCATAGTAAATTTAGCAAATTAAGTTATTAAAGGGGAGGGAGATTGGAGGGCAGAGGCGGAGAGTTTAGCTTCAGCACTAAATTGGGGGAGGAGGAAGGGAGAAAGATCAAGTTTTTTTTCCTTCCAATGTTTTTGCTTTGTTTTGTTTTGTTCATTAAAAAAAGGTGGGTTTGTGGAGGGAGGAGCTAAAGCAAGAGAAAGGTTTTTGGACAGCTCGTCTGGGAGCTGCCACCCTCAATGCATGGAGCTTACTTACCAAAATCAAAAGCTAGGGGAGGCCTGTAGTCTCCTTAATGCCAGCTGGTCCTGACAGAGACCTTGCCCACAAGCTAGCTTCAAAGGATCAGGGCATCTCATTTGCACCAAGCACATAAGCTTGTTTGGGAGCCCCTTTGGCAGGGGTGTCAAACTCGCATCATCACGGCAGCATCATGTGACGTATTGGAATTTCCCCCTTCGCTAAACCAGACGGGGCCAGCACGTGACGCATCTGGGCCGCGAGCCGCAAATTTGACACCCCTGCTCTTTATTTATTCATTTTTATTTATTGAGTTTATTTAGTTTAGTTTGTCAAGCATGTTTGTCAAGAAAGCAAGTATAAGTATATAAACATGTAAGTATAAACAGGTATAACTATATACATAATAAATGAGTACGAATAAATGGGCACAGTAGGACAGGGAAGGTAGGCACACTGGTGCACTTGTGCCCTTACAGACCTCTTAGGAATGGAGTGAGATCCACGGTAGACAGTTTAAGGTTAAACTTTTGGGGGTTTGAGGCTGTAACAACAGAGTCAGGTAGTGAGTTCCGGGCATTGACCACTCTGTTGCTGAAGTCGTATTTTCTGCAATCGAGTTTGGAGCGGTTTACTTTGAGTTTGTATCTATTGTTTGCCCGTGTGTTATTGTGGTTGAAGCTGAAGTAGTCATTGACAGGTAGGATGTTATAGCAGACAATTTTGTGTACTAAGCTTAGGTCAGACCGTAGGCGGCATAGTTCTAAGTTGTCTACATCCAAAATTTCAAGCCTGGTGGCATAAGGTATTCTATTGCAAGCTGAGGAGTGGAGTATTCTTCTTATGAAATACCTCTGGACTCATTCAATTGTATTAATGTCTGTTATACAGTGTGGATTCCAGGCAGATGAGCTATATTCGAGAATTGGATTTTGCATTGGAAGGGGATGCTCATGTCCTAATTTAGCCAAGCTCTTCCCTCCTGCTTGGCAGTTTTGGGCTTCACAAAGCTTTTTGCTGTATCTGCCTCCTTTTTGGACACAGCTGGGTGGTGGACTTCCTCCAGCTTTTGTGCTCCGTTTATCAACCTACATGGTTACTTAATGGCTGCACCTGAGAAAGCCAGATGTAGTTGAGTTAGGTCAAGTGGTAACTCAACTTATGATCGCTATGAGTTATGACCACAATTCCAGGCACAGTTATAGCTGTAAGTCAAGGACTATCTGTATACACACTTACTACTGGGCCATTCTTTTCATAGTTCTATGATTTTCTTACATTGGTCTATGTGTCACTGTGAGCAGGATTTATATAGTTTTAGGACTTTAGGAGATGGCTCCTTTTCCTCCTTCTCCCTAGAGACATTGTCCACATGGATTTTCAAATGGGGGTTATCACTAGACAAACAGAGCAGGTTCTGCCTTTTCATAGGGAGACCCCACTTTATCAAAACAATCTAATAAATTGCTTTTAAATGATCTTCCAATTCAGTTGCTTATTAGAAGAGGTAAGCTGAGACAAAACCTAGGGCCAGCTTTGTCCATCAATACATTGAGGATCTGAGGGTCTGGCCTATTAACTTATTGTCAAACTATTAAGTGCAAGTGTGCCATGTTAATCACTCTATTGCTGAAATTAGCAGTCTAATTTAGTACTAGCTTTGGTATCTGTTAGCAAAGAGTTAAGGAGGCTGACCACAAGTGCTTCATTATATAAAAAATGTCAGTCTAGCTGGCAGGTTGTGGCTGAAGAATTGTGCAAGTGGGCCCCTTGCTAGAACAGGGAAAGATAACATGGCATTTAGCTTTAGTGCTGTCAAGATTGTCCAGGCAAAGTCCAGAGGTAGAAAGTTAATCATTGACATGTTAAAAACACATTAGAAGTGAAGAACTTGGGTTAATTAAGGACTCTATGCTTATTATGGGATGTTACATGTCTTCAATAAATCAGGATCACATGATTAAATATAAGGAAATTCTGATGTATATTTGTGGTTTTCTGGTATAAAAATAGTTTGTTTCATATCTGCTGGCACACTTGGATCCCAAATGTGTATTTTTACTTCTGTGCAGAAATAAATTATGAGATCCTAGTGTCAGCGTTCCAGGGAACATCAATTTCTGTCAGTAACTCCAAGATAAGCATAATCTCAAAATTACTTTTATTAGAATAGCACCTGGCACATCTGTGGAATTCCGAAACCAAAGTTTCCCGGCTTCCCCACAATGTCCCAACCTACAAACCATCCCCTTTTTACTCATTATCACATCACATGAACCAATCCCAAAGTAAGTTCCAATTCTTTCTGAGCCACACTCTTTAACCTTGAACTATCAAAAGAATTATATTTTGTCTACCAAGAGCTACTCAATTAACATCACCCCCTCCCACTTTCTCCAGCTATGTGGCAGCAATGAATCATGATTTTATAGCTGACACCTAGTTTCCTTTACTCAGCATGATATTATCATCCAATTGTGCCACATAAAATAAACCCAATGATGGACGATGCCGGATCAGACCAGTTCCAGAGAACTGGTAGTTCTGACAATCAGCTGCCCTCTGTCCTATATTTCTGTCTTTTTCAGCTCATCATATTCACGCGGCACAGAACCGGTTGTTAAACCGGTTGCAGCCCATCATTGCTGGGCCAACACTTTCTAGGGGGAAAGAAAGGACCAATAACTAAACTAAAAAAAACCTTCCAAAAATCATCAGAAAAAAGATAACAATAGCAGCCTATTTTAAATTTTGAAAAATTATTCAACCCAATTTTAAAATGTGCTGTTCACATGTTTGACCACACAAAATAATATTGTTCAACTTTTTAATGATACCATGTGCCCATTTATATATGGAAAGGAAACATATATAATTAATATGGAAAGGAAACATATATAATTAATATAAGATTTAATCCTGGTATGCACAGGGGTGGGATTCTACCAGTTCTGACCAGTTCTATAGAACCCCTTTTTAACTTTCTAAGCAGTTCAGAGAACCGGGAGTTAGAAGAAATCTCCTTTTGTTTTTTTCCCCCACCCTTATTACATTCTTGGCAGCATGCCTAGACTTACTGTCTCCGAAGGAGGTTTTCTTTCTTTCTTGATATTTTCTTAAAAGGGAAGGGTTGTTTTAAGCTTTTTACACTGCTGTTGGGAGGAAATACTCCCCTGGAAATACTTCCAGCTTCATGCAATGATCAGCACTTTGAAGAAATAATTAAATAAGGAAGCAGAGCTGTGGAAAGAAGCTTTTTAATGACAAGGAACCAAGATGAGTAACATTCAGCAAGGCTTCTTGGCTAGCTAGAAAGATTGACATTCAAACGTGAGTTTACATACCCTTTCTGAGTTTTGGTCTAACACTGGTTTTTGGTGAAGTTTAATTCTGTGCTTGGTGATGTTTAATCCTGTGTTTATTGATGGGATAATTTTCCCTATTCAGCTTTGTTTGGAAGGAAAAAGTTTAATCTCTGATCCTGAAAAGAAACTGGGTTGAGAAATCTGGCTAGTTCCCATGTTTGATTTTTTTTCCTGCCTCATGGTTTCTTGTTCTATCTGGGGAGAGGGTCTTTCTTCACTGCTTTAGTGGTATCTGGCACTGTCCTTTTGGGATGTACTTCCAAGAGGCAGGATGCAAGTTTGGCATTGATTTTTTTACTGCTTTTCTGGGGGGCATCCTTAAATCTGGGTGATTTCTATAGGATATCTTGTGAGGTGAGTGAGACCAGCTGGTATCTTTAAGTGGTGCAAATGGATCTAATGATTGCTTTTCCTGGGTGTGCTCTTTCTGGAGAACTTAAATGACGTCTCTGCTAAAGGGTTTCACTTTATGAGCAAGAGTTGGCTGCTGATAGTTATCATTGCATTTTAACTATTTTAATTCCTCAAGGTGCTCTGGCATCCTGCCTGATTTGTAACTCTGGCTTGCAGGTATTTTTAATCTAATGATTGGTATTTAGGGCAGCTTTTTGCAAGCAAAGAAGCTTTTTGTATTTTTGTACAGGTAATCATTGACTTACAACAGTTCATTTAGTGACCATTCAAAGTTACAATGGCACTGAAAAAAGTGACTTATGTCCATTTTTCACACTTACGCCTGTTGCAGGATCCCCACTGTCATGAGAAGCCAGGTGAGGAGAAGCACCCCTTGACGTGAGTGACGTCGAGTTGGCCATGCCCACCCAGTCACATGACCACCAAGCCACACCCATCAACTAAGCCATGCCCACAGAACCGGTTGTTAAAAAATTTGAATCCCACCCCTGGGTATGGACAATAAGATCTGCATTCCACACTTGGTAAATCCATAATTCTTCATATAATGATATATTCCAAATCCTTGGCAAATAGAAGTATATTTTCATATTTAAAAAATATTGATATTTAAAAACACTTTAATAAATATATAGGTACTAGTCTAAAATAAAACAAGAGTGATGTAAGTCTACATCAGATGAGAAAGTGCCCCTTCTTCTATTTTAAACGACGAAATGATTTGCAGGTTAATATTTAAAGCTTTTTTTTCTTTCTTTCTTTAAAATAAAATTTTACTTCATTGTCTTTTGTGGGATTGCTCTTGCTCTCAAGAGGGGGTGGGAGAAATGAAAGGTTGATTACTCCTGTCACATGCCTCAATGTTATATGGTCTGAAAGTGGTGCTGTAGACGTTGTTCCATTTATCTCTTTTTGACTTTGTTTGCAGCATAAATTCAAGTCCAGAAAACACACAAATGATTGACTTAGCAGGATTCATTAACTTCCTTTTATATAAAATAAGTAAATGTACAATACCAGTAATTTCTTCCAATGTGGAAAGGTTACAAGAAAACACAAACAGAAGCAGACAAGCAAAGTCAATGGGGGAGCCAGATTCGCTAAACCGTATTACTAAATTATCAACCGAAATGATTCACATAACAACTGTAGTAGGAAACGTCATAACTGGGGCAAAAACTCTTAACAAATGTCTCACTTAACAACAGAAAATTTGGGCTCAATTGTGGGTTGTAAGTTGAGGACTACCTGTACTATCAGAGACTATGTAAAGTAACAGAAAAAGAAAAGAGAATTGCAACTCTTATGTTTTTTAACATTGTAATTAAAATTTCTCTTCGAAAAAAACTCTTAGATGCCAAAGAAGAACAGCAAATTTATTCGTTGCAATGGGAATTTTCATGGGTGTAAATTAAGTTCCAAAATTAATTAATTAATTAGGAAAACTAATCTAGTAACATATTTTGTTTTAATTTATGTTGCCAAGAAGCATGGTTTTTTTTTAAATAACTGAATTAATACGTGTCATAAGTGTAAAAATGATTGTCAATTACTCTATTATTTTATCAATAGATCCAATAATGGAGATAGTAGATAAGTACCTATGTAAATACAAAGGATTTTACTTTGTACAAAACCAGACCTCAGCTGAAAATATCGATTCAATAGAAAGTTTTGAAATCCAAGATGATGATATATTTATAATCACCTATCCTAAATCTGGTAAGTTCAAGGATATCTTCTGAGGAACACTTAATCTTTTATCCAGTGCTGTTATTTAATTCAGTATTTTGTTTGCTGCAACTGTGCTATACTATAATCAGATTTTAATGTTTGGCATTTTATTAGACACTGGAAATATAGGTAAAATAAAGCTGCTATATCTGCTATTTATTTTACTTTAAAAAGCTAATTTTCTTTCACACATGCATCAACTATTTAAAAGAAACTATTGCTTTTATGTTCTCTGAAACATTTATTATTCTTCCTGACAAGAAAGATTTCTCTATATAACTTCAGTATTCTACAAATAATGATGGCTCTGGGTACATTAATTTAATTATTTCTTATTTGCAGGCACAGTGTGGACTCAGAACATTGTGAGCTTGATTTTGTATGAAAGTCATCGAGATGGAACTGAAAATATTACCCTGATTGACAGAATACCATGGCTAGAGTATAATATTTTCCAGGTAGATTTAACTAGTCGCCCATCACCTCGTGTCACTTGCTCCCATCTGCCCTACTATTTGGTACCCAAAGGATTACGAAATAAAAGAGCAAAGGTAGGACCTATTTTGCTACATTATGGAATGGAATGGGAAATTGTCAGTCTTCAATTCTTTTAAGCTATGTATCTGAATATTTTAATAACAAGTGGGCAAGGACAAAGAAACAGATGCTATTTTGATCCACAGTATTTGGTGGATGATAACAAAATTTGAAGCCTGAGCAAAAATAATATCTCAAACAAAACAAGTGTTAAAAATGGGATATCATGCAAATCAGAAATAGGCTAAGAACCAAATTGAAGATTCATATACAGAAATATTTACACCTTATGCTTATTTTTACCCTAATGACATTTCCAAGTGGAATGTAATGAATGATCTCTACCATACCCCCAGTTGTAATCTTAACATATCCAGAAGATGTTACGTTGATGAATATACATCCTCCACCTTTATTATTTTTACAAATAACTCAAGGCAACAAACATATTCAACATACTTCCTCCTCCTATTTTCCCCACAACAACAACCCTGTGAGGTAAGTTGGGCTGAGAGAGAATGGCTGCTCCAAGGTCACCCAGCTGGCTCTCATAGCTAAGGTGGAACTTGAACTCACAGTGTCTTGCTTTTTAGTCTGATGCCTTAAGCACTAAACCAAACTGGCTCTCATCCCTTCAGCCATCAAATCTCTTCAGAGGAGAGGGCTACTCTCAGTCACTCATGCCCTAATCACCTCCTTGATGAATGACTATAACAGCTTTAATATGAAGATGCTTTTTACAATGGCCTTTGAAGGTGATGAGATGCTTCAGCTGCTGCAAAATTAGCACCATGGGATTTTGTATGTTCTCCAAGAACTGCATACGTTACACTCCCACTTTGCAATTTGCATTGGCTACCAGTTTGCTTCCCAGTCCATTTCAAGGTGTTAATTATGACCGTTAAAGCCCTTCATGAGTTGGGAACAGGTTATTTGAAGGACCTCCCCTCCCCTATTCAAGTGAGCTGGAGAAACATGGAGGAACCTGTGAACTAGGGAGTTTTGTTGGGCAGGTTCTAGATAGAAAGCATTTTCTGCTATGGCCCCTGTCCTATAGAATGGAATGGAATGGAATGGAATGGAATTCTTTATTGGCCAAGTGTGATTGGACACACAAGGAATTTGTCTTGGTGCAAATGCTCTCAGTGTACATAAAAGAAAAGATACATTCGTCAAGAATCATAAGGTACAACATTTAATGATAGTCATAGGGTACAATGAGCTATCATATCATACTAAGAAACAATATGATTTGATTGCTTATGGAAGGAACCTCATTCTCCCCAAGGTGAGACTAGCCATAGCCTTCTGGGAAGTCCTGAAAACATTGTTTTACCAATAAGCTTCCCATGACTGGTTGTATAAGGGTAAATGGATGCACTTTCTGTATGCTGGCAGTGTGTCTTTTTTCTTGTTTTTATTTCCTTTTTTTTTTTGACCTAGGTATTCTTTTTCTGCTACAGATTATTTATGTGTATAGAAATCCAAAGGATATCTTGGTTTCTATGTATCATTTTCACAAAATTTCAGTCACATTAGAAACTCCAAAAGACTTTGATACATTCTTGGAGAAGTTTTTGGCTGGCAAAGGTAAAAAGATCTTGATTGTGATAATGCTTGTCATTTGTTTGTCTTGGATAAGAAAGTATGGATATATATTTCAATCCACTTCCCATGTGGAGCAAAGAATCCACCCTCTCCTCTCCTCTCGAATAAGAGAAGGATAATGATTTACTCATGCAGCACTTTGTATAATTCTTAGACAAACATGAATATATGGAGAAGAATAGAGGACTCCAAGGATAACTCATGATGTAAAAGTGACTGGGAAAGGCAAGAGAAGGCACTTTATTAAAAGACGGAGACAAGAAATACTAGTATTCATTTAATGTTGAGAAAAATGGAGATAAGTTGTTTGGTGGTTTAAAATGTGTTGGGAATGGAGGGACAGAATCTAAAATGAACAAAAATCAATATTCATTTGGAAGTATGAGTTATCCCATTTTTTTTTAAAAAATGTAATATTTAAAGAACCAAATACTCTCTAAAAGTGTAATCCCGTGAGCCAACCCATCCAGTGTTATTAGGATGGACCCCTCAATCATGCTTTGAACTGAAGGCCTCCAGGCTCATAAGGATAAATGGAGGAAATTCAAGCATTAAGAATATATATGTATATGTATCTCTTAAGACAATGTTAGTTGGAACACTGCAATTGAACTAAATCAGGTGAACTTTTAACATTGCTCTCATGTTTATGGTAAATTCATTTCTCTCCTATCAGTGGGCAATAGTTTGTGGCTAGACCATATAGAAGGCTGGTGCACTCATAAGGATGATTTCAATATTCTCTTCCTTTCTTATGAAGAAATGAAAAAGGTAAGTTGGATCCATGTCATGTAGTGTAACATAACTATTAAGCTTTAGAAATGATGGGATGTTAGGAATAACTTATTGCAGAAGGAAGTTACAGAGATGATTACAACAACACTCTTGGTTATTTTTGTGAAATCCTAGAGGACTGGTAGGTTTTGAAAAATAGTAAGTGCCCTCTCTTCAAAAAGAAGGAGGAGGATTCAGAAAATTAGGCTTTTGCCACCTTGACATCATGTTAATAAACAGTGTACACTCAGAAAATAAGGCCGGCCCTTATTTGCTTTTGACCCCTGAAAAAATGGCTAGGCCATCTTTTCAGGGGTGACTTAATTCCCCTCCCCATGCACCCTTGCCTAGAGCACCCAGCGAGTAGCCATGCCTCATCACCAGCTACTCCTAATGGCTGATCATGGCAGAGTGCAGAGAGCCTGCCAAGCGCCTTTGCTGCAGACCCGGGTATGGTGCTGGCTGCAGGCAGGGTCAGTGGACAGGTGGCGGCGGTATGGAAGACAGCCTCAGTGGCGGTGGGGCACTTTGCGTTGCGGAACCTTCAGTGGCCACTGTTGCAACTTCCTCTGCCGCCGTTGCTTTTCCTTCTGCCCTTGCCACGGCTTATGCCACGTTCAGAGTGCGGCCATTGGGCAAGACGCAGAGGCTGGAGTGCCTGCTGGACAAGTTTGGAGTGGTTTACATTAATAATTACATTTATATCTGTTGTGTGCTCTTGTGTTGTTGTGATTAAAGCTGAAATATTCATTAACTGGTAAGGCATATGCTTAAGTCCAATCTTAGCCGGAGTAGTTCAAGGTTGTCTAAGCCTAAAATCTCAGGTCTGGTGGTGTAGGGTATTCTGTTGTGAACAGAGGAATGTAGTACTCTTCTGGTGAAATACTTCTGGGCTCGCTCAATTGTATTTAGGTCTGATATACAATGTGGATTCAGAGAGAGAGAGGGAGAGAGGGAGAGGGAGAGGGAGATGATAGATGGATGGATGGATGGATAGATGGATAGATGGATAGATGGATAGATAGAGATAGATAGGTAGGTAGGTAGATAGATAGATAGATAGATAGATAGATAGATAGATAGATAGATAG
>NW_020718772.1:0-17551 GCF_900518725.1 Notechis scutatus
AGAGAGAGAGAGAGAGAGAGAGAGAGAGAGAGAGAGAGAGAGAGAGAAAGAGAGAGAGAGATTGTAGATATATTTTTTCATGGGAAGTTAACATATTGTGAAATAAAATACAAATGGAGATCAGACCTCCAGAAACTCCCCTAAGGTCCACCAAGCCTCAGGGAAGACTTTTCAACCATCCCACTTTTTTCCTGCTGCATTCTCTCTAACTGGAGGATCATTTTTTAGTAGATACTTTCTTCTTCCTACAGATTATTTATGTGTTTAGAAATCCAAAGGATGTCTTGGTTTCCAGCTATCATTTTTACAAAGTGCTAATCATAATGGAAACATCCAAACAGTTTGATGCTTACTTCGAGAGGTTTTTGGCTGGCAAAGGTAAGAACTTAATCACCATCAGGTTAGTTTTTGTTTTGGACAAGAGATATGAATGCAATCCACTTTCTGCAAGCAGAAAACAATCCATCCTCCTCCTTAAAGTAAAATAAGAATAATTATTTTCAATGCTCATTCAATAATTTGTGTAAACTATATGCAAATAGTTTATAATGGGATGGATGAGTGGAGAAGAATGAGGATTCCTAGAATATTTCGTGATGCAGAAGGGGGTGGGAGAGGCAGCTTCTTAAGGGAGCATGAAAGAAATACAAGGATCCAAATAAAGAAAAGCAAAAGAAACAAAACAATATAGCAACATCTTGACAAAACTCTCCTCTTAACAAGTGAGATTATCAACTAGTAACCAACAACACTAGACTGAACAACTGCCTCGATCTCATCTTCTGCAATAGTTTGAATTTAATTTACCGAATACAAACCAAAGAACCCTTTTCCAGTAGTGATCACAATATGATTGACTTTTGCCTCAACATACGTCCACACAAAAATCACCACAACGATGTCATCCCTAGTTGTAACTTCAAAAAAGGCAACTATGATCTTATAGATAACGATCTCTCATCCCTCGATTGGCAATCTCTATTCACTGGATGCAATACTGTTGAAGACCATTACAACATATTTTTACTTGAAGTCAAAAGAGTCATCAAACTATATGTTCCAACAACAACTCCAAAAACAAAACAAAAAAGCAGATTACCCATATCAATAAGGAAACTTCAATCCAAAAAGAGATCACTCTGGCGGAAAAACAAATCTGGTCACGTTGCTAATTTCAAAAACCGATATAAAAATTTATGCCACCAGATAAAGACCGAATGCACCAATTACCACATTAAACAAGAGGAAAACCTTCTAAGCACCAATTCCACCCGTGCTTTTTACAATTTTGTAAACAACAAACTAAAAGACTCAAGGTCCATCCCTCCCTTGATAGGACCTGATGGTAAAGACTGCAGCGACGACACCATTAAAGCCAACATCTTTAACACATTCTTCGGCTCAGTGTTTGTAAACAGTAATGGATCATGCCCAATGTTTCCTAGCCGTACCACAGACAACAATAATGATCTAATACATATCGATTTTACAGTAGACAACGTTGAAAAAGCACTACGCAACCTAAAACCATCTCTATCTATTGGACCGGATGGAATATGTGCCTACTTCTTAAGAAAACTATCCGCTGCCATAGCCAAACCTCTAAGCATAATCTTTGAAAAATCTTTCAGAACCAGCTCCTTGCCCAACCTATGGTTACAAGCCACAGTCATTCCCATCTTCAAAAAGGGAGACCCAAGCCTAGTTGAAAATTACAGACCAATCTCCTTATGCTGCGTCACCTGTAAAGTCATGGAATCAATTATTAACCAATCCATCATCCTCCATTTAGAGACAAACAACCTACTCTCCAATAAACAATTTGGTTTCAGAAAAAAACTATCCTGTAATCTGCAACTCTTACACTGCAAAAACATATGGACTACTCAACTCGACCAGGGCAAAGCAATAGACGCAATCTACATAGACTTCTGCAAAGCCTTTGATTCAGTGGTACACGACAAACTACTCCTAAAAATAAAATCTTATGGTATCTCTGGACAACTGAATAACTGGATAGAAGCATTCCTGTCAAACAGACAACAAATGGTCAAAATTGGGAACGCCCTATCAAATCCAGTACCTGTCAATAGTGGTGTTCCCCAAGGCAGTGTTCTAGGACCAACTCTCTTCATAATCTACATAAACGACCTTTGTGATCATATCAAGAGCAATTGCGTTCTCTTCGCTGATGATGTAAAGCTGTTCAATACCACAGACAATACTACTACCCTTCAAAAAGATCTAGACTATGTATCTGAATGGTCTAACATATGGCAACTCCAAATCTCAACAAATAAATGCTCTGTCTTACATATTGGTAAAAAAAATCAGAAAATAAAATACAAGCTGAATAGTCAAGATCTTGTTGATGACCCAAGCTCTGTAAAGGACCTGGGAATACTCACCTCTAATGATCTAAGTGCTAGAGCTCACTGCAACTACATAGCCAAAAAGGCATTAAGAGTTGTTAACCTAATCCTACGTTGCTTTTTCTCTGGTAATATCTCACTACTAACCAGAGCATACAAAACATTTGCTAGACCAATACTCGAATACAGTTCATCAGTCTGGAATCCTTATCACGTATGTGATATTAACACAATTGAGAAAGTCCAGAAGTATTTCACAAGAAGAGTTCTCCACTCTTCTACCCGTTATAGAATATTTTACGCCACCAGACTCGAAATTCTAAAACTAGAAAACCTCGAATTACGCCGTCTTCGGTCCGACTTAAGCATGGTATATAAAATCATACATTGCAATGTCCTACCTGTCAATGAATACTTCAGCTTTAACCATAACAACACAAGAGCACACAACAGATACAAACTCAAAGTAAACCGCACCAAACTTGATTGCAGGAAATACGACTTCAGCAATAGAGTGGTCAATGTCTGGAATACTCTACCCGACTCTGTAGTCTCTTCCCCAAACCCCAAAAACTTTAACCTTAGACTGTCTACTATTGACCTCACCCCTTTCCTAAGAGGTCTGTAGGGGGCGTGCATAAGCGCACCAACGTGCCTACCGTCCCTGTCCTATTGTTTCTCTTATTCTTTTATTTTTCTTATATGTACCCATTTCATATATTCACAACTATGTATACACTTGTACTTATTATCTTGTAAACAATTGACAAATCAAATAAATAAATAAATAAATAAATAGTTATGGCTCCCATTCCTTCTCTCTCCTCTCTGCATTCAGTGTTATTAAGGTGGCCTCTCCGCTGAGCTTTGATCTGTAGGCCCATCAGGTCATGATAAATGGAAGAAATTCAAGTATTCAGAAAGTATCCCTAAGACAGATTGTTAGCTGGAACATTGCAGTGCCCAACTAAACAATTAAATCAAGTGACTTTGAAGATCATATTTATGCCAAATTTATTTCTCTTCTATCAGTGCCCAGTAGTTTGTGGCTAGACCATATAGAAGGCTGGTGTGCTCATAAGAGTGATTTCAATATTCTCTTCCTTTCTTATGAAGACATGAAAAAGGTAAGATGTGTCCATTTTGCATTGTGCAATATGAACAACCATCAAGCATAGAAAGATTTAGAAATGATGGGATGTATAGAATAACTTATTTCATCAAGGAGTAATAGAGGTGACCACCGAACCACTCTTGGTTATTTCTGTGAACTCCTGGAGAACTGGTAAGGTCTCTGAAGAAACATAAGAGTCCCCTCTTCAACAGGAAGGAGGAGGATCCATGAAACTGGAATATGATCATCTTGGTATCAAAAAGATTAATAAAGGTCATTTTTGTGAGCATTTGATGAGATGAGCAGGATATGATTTTAATCAATAAAATGAGGTAAAATAAAGCAAAATAAATAATGTTCTCCTATTTTGGCTTAAAGAAGGTTGACTCAACTCAAGTGCATTTTCAAGAGAGACCAAAGCATTTATTTAGCTTGGTTGGAAAACTGATCAGCTTCTGTTGCAACCAAGATTGCTAAGAATGTAAGAGTCTGAATCATAAATATATTGAGAACCAAAACTGTTTCTCAACAACTTGTCTCTTGGAAACCCTTAGCAGCAGTTGTAAGAATGGATTTCTATGTTTAATAAATATTGTTCTTTAATATATATATATATATATATACAAATGATTTAATATTAGAATAATTGTTTTCAGTAAGAAAAGAAAGAATTAAAGGCAGAGAAGTCAGAGACAGCATTGATATGCAAGATATGTATAAGATAGTGATAATCTTTAGAATTCCCCAAATATATCAGCAACATTTTCCATCTTTTCTCCATTGTTATGAATTAACTAACATAAAGCTGTATCAAATTGCAGGATCTGAGAAGTTCTGTACTGCAAATATGCAACTTCCTAGGAAGAGAACTAACTGAAAAGGAGGTGGATGATGTGGTGGATAAAGCTACATTTGATAACATGAAAATGGATCCTAGAGCAAACTACAACTTAATGGCTCCTACCGTAGCAGATTCTAGCAAAGGGGTCTTTCTTCGTAAAGGTAAATTCATAGAAATTTATACTCTAGGTCAGGGGTGGGCAAACTTTTTGGTTCGGGGGCCTCATTGACTTTTAAAATTTGACAGACGGGCCGCCACCTGGTGTCGAAATGCCTGTCATTACAAGTCAAAATCAAATGAATGCAATCATTCAATCATTCACATCAAACCGTAATTCTGTACCAATCTTCGGCGGGCCGGATTAAAAAGACCAACGGGCCAGATGTGGCCCGCGGGCCGTAGTTTGCCCACCCCTGCTCTAGGTGTATGCTTATGGAATATGCCAACATTGTCACTTTTTGTAGAGTAGTATGTACATTTTCTAACAACTTCTCTTTCAGCTGTCTCTTCATGATGTTGCACTGAGGCAGCCATAAGACTTTCTTAGCTGTACCAGTGTTAAATTGGTGCACTCCTTTAAATCCTGATAGGTTTTTGCCATAGATATAATCTGACTATTTCAATGACCAGTCTGTTGCTTGAACAGTCTAATGATCCTTTAGGAATGCGATTGTTCTAGTTCATACTGCCACTTTAGCCTGTTGGAGACACATCTTCTTTACCACTGGTGGGATTCAAATTTTTTTACTATCCGTTCCGTGGGCATGGCTTGGTGGGTGTGGCAGGGGAAGGACACTGTAAAATCTCCAGTCAGAGGTGGCATTTGCCAGTTCTCCGAACTACTCAAAATTTCCACTACCGGTTCTCCCGAACTGGTCAGAACCTGCTGAATACCACCTCTGTTCTTTACTCTCTACCCTGGGTCTCAGAGCTGCCTCCTTTAAGCTGCAGGGACATGGCAGCATCAATCATTTCAATTAATCATGGGGCTGGTTCCAACAGGGTGAACTTCAGATCATTTAGAACTTCACTGGCAGACCATTGGTTCCATGACTTCCTGGTACAAGATACTTATCCCAGAGAAATCACTTGACCCCTTCTAGTTAGAGAAATCTTTGCCCTTATTTCAAGTCTTCACTCTGTAATCCAGCTCTAGTTAAAATAGTAAGGAACCAGCTTCCTGCCCAAAAATTAGAAATACAGATTTGTATATACTGTTTGATGGACAGGGAGGTATTAAACATTCCTCTGACAATGGAGGAATGTGCAATGTTCCAGGTTTTGCAAACTATTATCCTCTTTCTCAGACTCCAAGAAACCCATAGGAAGCATGGTAATTGGAGATTAGAAACCATATCTGGAAGACTTTTGATCTTCATCCCTATAGTCCCCTTGTGAAGCTCTAAATATATAAATGTATACAGTGTGTGTATGTGTGTGTTTGTGGTGTGTGTGTCTATACATACACACAAACATATTGTACATTCCTATACACATACACATTCATTTTGGTGATAAGATGACACAAATAGCCTCTAGTTTAATTGACTACAAAAACTGTTGACATTTTTTAACCACTACTTTCCAGGCATTGTTGGGGATTGGAAGAACCACATGACTGTTGCCCAGAGTGAAAAGTTTGACCGTGTCTTTAAGGAGAGGATGGAAAAGCTGCCCTTCAAATTCTGCTGGGATATTCAGGAGGATCCTCAGCCTATTTCCAGCTCAGTGGAGGAAAATAATGTGTGATATGTGCCTTCAATTGACTTGAATCAGAGATGACCTTCCAAGAATAGTCTTTATGTAGATGTTTAATTCTCAACTTTGCAGAGATCATAGAACAAAGCAATACTAAATTCTATGCCCGTGATGGTGAACCTATAGCACGTATGGCTCTCAGTGGGCCTGCACGCCTTCGCCAGCTGCTTTTCTGGTTTCTGGTCAACTGGTCTTTGCAGATGCTGGAGCGCCAGAAAACGGCCTGAAAACTCTTTTCCAGGCCGTTTTCCAGGCCATTTTCTGGGCCATTTTCTGGCCGTTTTTCTGTCCTTTTTCTGCCCTTTTTCAGGCTGTTTTTGAGCCATTTTCAGGCTTTTTTCATGCCATTTTTGGGCCAACAAAGCCCAAAATGCCCCTAAAACAGTCAAAAAACATCCTGAAAATTTCCTGAATAATGGCATGAAAATGTCCCAAAAACGGCCTAAAAACAGCCCAAAAATGGTCTGGAAACAACCTGGAAAATGGCCTGAAAACTGCCCAAAAAACAGCCTGTTTCTTGCAAATGACCCAGAAAACGGCCAAAATTGCCCCCCAAACAGCTTGAAAACAGCCCCCAAAACGGCTAAAAACTAGTCATGCATGCACCAGCCAGCTGGTCTTCAGCTTTCCGGCACGCACACATGCATGTGCATTCCAGTTTGGGCACTCAGTGCCAAAAAGGTTCACCATCACTGTTCTATGCTATTATTAAATATAATAGGAACTGCAGAAAATAGTTAATACTACATCTGTGACTATTGCAATTTCCATAAGAATATAAAATAAGATGCTTTGAACTGATTGTTGTTGAGTGTTAATTCAGAGACTGCAAAATATAAAACGTATCCTGTTAGTGTGCTCCCTGTGCCACTGGCATTTACATAACAATAAATAAAACCAGTTATTCTCTCTGTGTCCTTCCCTGGGAATTAAAGATGGACTATTCACAATTCCACAGTCTGACTAGTGGGAATTGCAGGATGCATTCTGTGTTTTCCACTGCTCTAATCATTAAAATTACAATGTGGTTTACAACAAGGATAAGTCTGAAGAAATCAGTTTCTTTACCAAAACCCCAACAACAGGCTTTGTTGCATTCTGTTAGCAGAGGTTTTGGGTTGCCTCATATGTTGATGGTGTCTAACTATGTGATTTGTAGAACGTTATTAACTGTTATTAACTGTTATCAGAGGCTGCTATATTATTTTCAAATGCACACAGAAGTTTAAACTGTTGGACTTCACAATGTAGTTGACACATCTAGAACTCAGCATGTGGGCAGAATTACTTTAAGTAGACCCAAACATGAATTCTGACATGGCTCACGTGCCCTGGGCATGCCTGTCATAAACATGCCTGTGCAGAATCATAGCTTTGCATTTATCCATAAGAAGACTGAAAGGGGTGGAGTGAAATTTTATACAGGGGGAGGGGACACGAAGGAGGAAGTTGTTTGTATGTAAAACTGAAACGAAAAACTGCAAAACAAGTTAAGACTTAGCACATATAACACACTGCCGGGAGAGAAGTTGGGTCATAAAGGAAGTCAGCTAAGCAGTAAAAAGCTTTCAAAAGAAATCCATTCAGCTTCCCCCTCAAACAAACAAACGAACAAAAAAACTCCTGGGCGATTCTTTTTCTCTGCTCTTCAACCTGCCTGTCATTCATCAAGGTAAGTCACACATTTTGACATTCTCTTTACGTTCATAGTAAATTTAGCAAATTAAGTTATTAAAGGGGAGGGAGATTGGAGGGCAGAGGCGGAGAGTTTAGCTTCAGCACTAAATTGGGGGAGGAGGAAGGGAGAAAGATCAAGTTTTTTTTCCTTCCAATGTTTTTGCTTTGTTTTGTTTTGTTCATTAAAAAAAGGTGGGTTTGTGGAGGGAGGAGCTAAAGCAAGAGAAAGGTTTTTGGACAGCTCGTCTGGGAGCTGCCACCCTCAATGCATGGAGCTTACTTACCAAAATCAAAAGCTAGGGGAGGCCTGTAGTCTCCTTAATGCCAGCTGGTCCTGACAGAGACCTTGCCCACAAGCTAGCTTCAAAGGATCAGGGCATCTCATTTGCACCAAGCACATAAGCTTGTTTGGGAGCCCCTTTGGCAGGGGTGTCAAACTCGCATCATCACGGCAGCATCATGTGACGTATTGGAATTTCCCCCTTCGCTAAACCAGACGGGGCCAGCACGTGACGCATCTGGGCCGCGAGCCGCAAATTTGACACCCCTGCTCTTTATTTATTCATTTTTATTTATTGAGTTTATTTAGTTTAGTTTGTCAAGCATGTTTGTCAAGAAAGCAAGTATAAGTATATAAACATGTAAGTATAAACAGGTATAACTATATACATAATAAATGAGTACGAATAAATGGGCACAGTAGGACAGGGAAGGTAGGCACACTGGTGCACTTGTGCCCTTACAGACCTCTTAGGAATGGAGTGAGATCCACGGTAGACAGTTTAAGGTTAAACTTTTGGGGGTTTGAGGCTGTAACAACAGAGTCAGGTAGTGAGTTCCGGGCATTGACCACTCTGTTGCTGAAGTCGTATTTTCTGCAATCGAGTTTGGAGCGGTTTACTTTGAGTTTGTATCTATTGTTTGCCCGTGTGTTATTGTGGTTGAAGCTGAAGTAGTCATTGACAGGTAGGATGTTATAGCAGACAATTTTGTGTACTAAGCTTAGGTCAGACCGTAGGCGGCATAGTTCTAAGTTGTCTACATCCAAAATCTCAAGCCTGGTGGCATAAGGTATTCTATTGCAAGCTGAGGAGTGGAGTATTCTTCTTATGAAATACCTCTGGACTCATTCAATTGTATTAATGTCTGTTATACAGTGTGGATTCCAGGCAGATGAGCTATATTCGAGAATTGGATTTTGCATTGGAAGGGGATGCTCATGTCCTAATTTAGCCAAGCTCTTCCCTCCTGCTTGGCAGTTTTGGGCTTCACAAAGCTTTTTGCTGTATCTGCCTCCTTTTTGGACACAGCTGGGTGGTGGACTTCCTCCAGCTTTTGTGCTCCGTTTATCAACCTACATGGTTACTTAATGGCTGCACCTGAGAAAGCCAGATGTAGTTGAGTTAGGTCAAGTGGTAACTCAACTTATGATCGCTATGAGTTATGACCACAATTCCAGGCACAGTTATAGCTGTAAGTCAAGGACTATCTGTATACACACTTACTACTGGGCCATTCTTTTCATAGTTCTATGATTTTCTTACATTGGTCTATGTGTCACTGTGAGCAGGATTTATATAGTTTTAGGACTTTAGGAGATGGCTCCTTTTCCTCCTTCTCCCTAGAGACATTGTCCACATGGATTTTCAAATGGGGGTTATCACTAGACAAACAGAGCAGGTTCTGCCTTTTCATAGGGAGACCCCACTTTATCAAAACAATCTAATAAATTGCTTTTAAATGATCTTCCAATTCAGTTGCTTATTAGAAGAGGTAAGCTGAGACAAAACCTAGGGCCAGCTTTGTCCATCAATACATTGAGGATCTGAGGGTCTGGCCTATTAACTTATTGTCAAACTATTAAGTGCAAGTGTGCCATGTTAATCACTCTATTGCTGAAATTAGCAGTCTAATTTAGTACTAGCTTTGGTATCTGTTAGCAAAGAGTTAAGGAGGCTGACCACAAGTGCTTCATTATATAAAAAATGTCAGTCTAGCTGGCAGGTTGTGGCTGAAGAATTGTGCAAGTGGGCCCCTTGCTAGAACAGGGAAAGATAACATGGCATTTAGCTTTAGTGCTGTCAAGATTGTCCAGGCAAAGTCCAGAGGTAGAAAGTTAATCATTGACATGTTAAAAACACATTAGAAGTGAAGAACTTGGGTTAATTAAGGACTCTATGCTTATTATGGGATGTTACATGTCTTCAATAAATCAGGATCACATGATTAAATATAAGGAAATTCTGATGTATATTTGTGGTTTTCTGGTATAAAAATAGTTTGTTTCATATCTGCTGGCACACTTGGATCCCAAATGTGTATTTTTACTTCTGTGCAGAAATAAATTATGAGATCCTAGTGTCAGCGTTCCAGGGAACATCAATTTCTGTCAGTAACTCCAAGATAAGCATAATCTCAAAATTACTTTTATTAGAATAGCACCTGGCACATCTGTGGAATTCCGAAACCAAAGTTTCCCGGCTTCCCCACAATGTCCCAACCTACAAACCATCCCCTTTTTACTCATTATCACATCACATGAACCAATCCCAAAGTAAGTTCCAATTCTTTCTGAGCCACACTCTTTAACCTTGAACTATCAAAAGAATTATATTTTGTCTACCAAGAGCTACTCAATTAACATCACCCCCTCCCACTTTCTCCAGCTATGTGGCAGCAATGAATCATGATTTTATAGCTGACACCTAGTTTCCTTTACTCAGCATGATATTATCATCCAATTGTGCCACATAAAATAAACCCAATGATGGACGATGCCGGATCAGACCAGTTCCAGAGAACTGGTAGTTCTGACAATCAGCTGCCCTCTGTCCTATATTTCTGTCTTTTTCAGCTCATCATATTCACGCGGCACAGAACCGGTTGTTAAACCGGTTGCAGCCCATCATTGCTGGGCCAACACTTTCTAGGGGGAAAGAAAGGACCAATAACTAAACTAAAAAAAACCTTCCAAAAATCATCAGAAAAAAGATAACAATAGCAGCCTATTTTAAATTTTGAAAAATTATTCAACCCAATTTTAAAATGTGCTGTTCACATGTTTGACCACACAAAATAATATTGTTCAACTTTTTAATGATACCATGTGCCCATTTATATATGGAAAGGAAACATATATAATTAATATGGAAAGGAAACATATATAATTAATATAAGATTTAATCCTGGTATGCACAGGGGTGGGATTCTACCAGTTCTGACCAGTTCTATAGAACCCCTTTTTAACTTTCTAAGCAGTTCAGAGAACCGGGAGTTAGAAGAAATCTCCTTTTGTTTTTTTCCCCCACCCTTATTACATTCTTGGCAGCATGCCTAGACTTACTGTCTCCGAAGGAGGTTTTCTTTCTTTCTTGATATTTTCTTAAAAGGGAAGGGTTGTTTTAAGCTTTTTACACTGCTGTTGGGAGGAAATACTCCCCTGGAAATACTTCCAGCTTCATGCAATGATCAGCACTTTGAAGAAATAATTAAATAAGGAAGCAGAGCTGTGGAAAGAAGCTTTTTAATGACAAGGAACCAAGATGAGTAACATTCAGCAAGGCTTCTTGGCTAGCTAGAAAGATTGACATTCAAACGTGAGTTTACATACCCTTTCTGAGTTTTGGTCTAACACTGGTTTTTGGTGAAGTTTAATTCTGTGCTTGGTGATGTTTAATCCTGTGTTTATTGATGGGATAATTTTCCCTATTCAGCTTTGTTTGGAAGGAAAAAGTTTAATCTCTGATCCTGAAAAGAAACTGGGTTGAGAAATCTGGCTAGTTCCCATGTTTGATTTTTTTTCCTGCCTCATGGTTTCTTGTTCTATCTGGGGAGAGGGTCTTTCTTCACTGCTTTAGTGGTATCTGGCACTGTCCTTTTGGGATGTACTTCCAAGAGGCAGGATGCAAGTTTGGCATTGATTTTTTTACTGCTTTTCTGGGGGGCATCCTTAAATCTGGGTGATTTCTATAGGATATCTTGTGAGGTGAGTGAGACCAGCTGGTATCTTTAAGTGGTGCAAATGGATCTAATGATTGCTTTTCCTGGGTGTGCTCTTTCTGGAGAACTTAAATGACGTCTCTGCTAAAGGGTTTCACTTTATGAGCAAGAGTTGGCTGCTGATAGTTATCATTGCATTTTAACTATTTTAATTCCTCAAGGTGCTCTGGCATCCTGCCTGATTTGTAACTCTGGCTTGCAGGTATTTTTAATCTAATGATTGGTATTTCGGGCAGCTTTTTGCAAGCAAAGAAGCTTTTTGTATTTTTGTACAGGTAATCATTGACTTACAACAGTTCATTTAGTGACCATTCAAAGTTACAATGGCACTGAAAAAAGTGACTTATGTCCATTTTTCACACTTACGCCTGTTGCAGGATCCCCACTGTCATGAGAAGCCAGGTGAGGAGAAGCACCCCTTGACGTGAGTGACGTCGAGTTGGCCATGCCCACCCAGTCACATGACCACCAAGCCACACCCATCAACTAAGCCATGCCCACAGAACCGGTTGTTAAAAAATTTGAATCCCACCCCTGGGTATGGACAATAAGATCTGCATTCCACACTTGGTAAATCCATAATTCTTCATATAATGATATATTCCAAATCCTTGGCAAATAGAAGTATATTTTCATATTTAAAAAATATTGATATTTAAAAACACTTTAATAAATATATAGGTACTAGTCTAAAATAAAACAAGAGTGATGTAAGTCTACATCAGATGAGAAAGTGCCCCTTCTTCTATTTTAAACGACGAAATGATTTGCAGGTTAATATTTAAAGCTTTTTTTTCTTTCTTTCTTTAAAATAAAATTTTACTTCATTGTCTTTTGTGGGATTGCTCTTGCTCTCAAGAGGGGGTGGGAGAAATGAAAGGTTGATTACTCCTGTCACATGCCTCAATGTTATATGGTCTGAAAGTGGTGCTGTAGACGTTGTTCCATTTATCTCTTTTTGACTTTGTTTGCAGCATAAATTCAAGTCCAGAAAACACACAAATGATTGACTTAGCAGGATTCATTAACTTCCTTTTATATAAAATAAGTAAATGTACAATACCAGTAATTTCTTCCAATGTGGAAAGGTTACAAGAAAACACAAACAGAAGCAGACAAGCAAAGTCAATGGGGGAGCCAGATTCGCTAAACCGTATTACTAAATTATCAACCGAAATGATTCACATAACAACTGTAGTAGGAAACGTCATAACTGGGGCAAAAACTCTTAACAAATGTCTCACTTAACAACAGAAAATTTGGGCTCAATTGTGGGTTGTAAGTTGAGGACTACCTGTACTATCAGAGACTATGTAAAGTAACAGAAAAAGAAAAGAGAATTGCAACTCTTATGTTTTTTAACATTGTAATTAAAATTTCTCTTCGAAAAAAACTCTTAGATGCCAAAGAAGAACAGCAAATTTATTCGTTGCAATGGGAATTTTCATGGGTGTAAATTAAGTTCCAAAATTAATTAATTAATTAGGAAAACTAATCTAGTAACATATTTTGTTTTAATTTATGTTGCCAAGAAGCATGGTTTTTTTTTAAATAACTGAATTAATACGTGTCATAAGTGTAAAAATGATTGTCAATTACTCTATTATTTTATCAATAGATCCAATAATGGAGATAGTAGATAAGTACCTATGTAAATACAAAGGATTTTACTTTGTACAAAACCAGACCTCAGCTGAAAATATCGATTCAATAGAAAGTTTTGAAATCCAAGATGATGATATATTTATAATCACCTATCCTAAATCTGGTAAGTTCAAGGATATCTTCTGAGGAACACTTAATCTTTTATCCAGTGCTGTTATTTAATTCAGTATTTTGTTTGCTGCAACTGTGCTATGCTATAATCAGATTTTAATGTTTGGCATTTTATTAGACACTGGAAATATAGGTAAAATAAAGCTGCTATATCTGCTATTTATTTTACTTTAAAAAGCTAATTTTCTTTCACACATGCATCAACTATTTAAAAGAAACTATTGCTTTTATGTTCTCTGAAACATTTATTATTCTTCCTGACAAGAAAGATTTCTCTATATAACTTCAGTATTCTACAAATAATGATGGCTCTGGGTACATTAATTTAATTATTTCTTATTTGCAGGCACAGTGTGGACTCAGAACATTGTGAGCTTGATTTTGTATGAAAGTCATCGAGATGGAACTGAAAATATTACCCTGATTGACAGAATACCATGGCTAGAGTATAATATTTTCCAGGTAGATTTAACTAGTCGCCCATCACCTCGTGTCACTTGCTCCCATCTGCCCTACTATTTGGTACCCAAAGGATTACGAAATAAAAGAGCAAAGGTAGGACCTATTTTGCTACATTATGGAATGGAATGGGAAATTGTCAGTCTTCAATTCTTTTAAGCTATGTATCTGAATATTTTAATAACAAGTGGGCAAGGACAAAGAAACAGATGCTATTTTGATCCACAGTATTTGGTGGATGATAACAAAATTTGAAGCCTGAGCAAAAATAATATCTCAAACAAAACAAGTGTTAAAAATGGGATATCATGCAAATCAGAAATAGGCTAAGAACCAAATTGAAGATTCATATACAGAAATATTTACACCTTATGCTTATTTTTACCCTAATGACATTTCCAAGTGGAATGTAATGAATGATCTCTACCATACCCCCAGTTGTAATCTTAACATATCCAGAAGATGTTACGTTGATGAATATACATCCTCCACCTTTATTATTTTTACAAATAACTCAAGGCAACAAACATATTCAACATACTTCCTCCTCCTATTTTCCCCACAACAACAACCCTGTGAGGTAAGTTGGGCTGAGAGAGAATGGCTGCTCCAAGGTCACCCAGCTGGCTCTCATAGCTAAGGTGGAACTTGAACTCACAGTGTCTTGCTTTTTAGTCTGATGCCTTAAGCACTAAACCAAACTGGCTCTCATCCCTTCAGCCATCAAATCTCTTCAGAGGAGAGGGCTACTCTCAGTCACTCATGCCCTAATCACCTCCTTGATGAATGACTATAACAGCTTTAATATGAAGATGCTTTTTACAATGGCCTTTGAAGGTGATGAGATGCTTCAGCTGCTGCAAAATTAGCACCATGGGATTTTGTATGTTCTCCAAGAACTGCATACGTTACACTCCCACTTTGCAATTTGCATTGGCTACCAGTTTGCTTCCCAGTCCATTTCAAGGTGTTAATTATGACCGTTAAAGCCCTTCATGAGTTGGGAACAGGTTATTTGAAGGACCTCCCCTCCCCTATTCAAGTGAGCTGGAGAAACATGGAGGAACCTGTGAACTAGGGAGTTTTGTTGGGCAGGTTCTAGATAGAAAGCATTTTCTGCTATGGCCCCTGTCCTATAGAATGGAATGGAATGGAATGGAATGGAATTCTTTATTGGCCAAGTGTGATTGGACACACAAGGAATTTGTCTTGGTGCAAATGCTCTCAGTGTACATAAAAGAAAAGATACATTCGTCAAGAATCATAAGGTACAACATTTAATGATAGTCATAGGGTACAATGAGCTATCATATCATACTAAGAAACAATATGATTTGATTGCTTATGGAAGGAACCTCATTCTCCCCAAGGTGAGACTAGCCATAGCCTTCTGGGAAGTCCTGAAAACATTGTTTTACCAATAAGCTTCCCATGACTGGTTGTATAAGGGTAAATGGATGCACTTTCTGTATGCTGGCAGTGTGTCTTTTTTCTTGTTTTTATTTCCTTTTTTTTTTTGACCTAGGTATTCTTTTTCTGCTACAGATTATTTATGTGTATAGAAATCCAAAGGATATCTTGGTTTCTATGTATCATTTTCACAAAATTTCAGTCACATTAGAAACTCCAAAAGACTTTGATACATTCTTGGAGAAGTTTTTGGCTGGCAAAGGTAAAAAGATCTTGATTGTGATAATGCTTGTCATTTGTTTGTCTTGGATAAGAAAGTATGGATATATATTTCAATCCACTTCCCATGTGGAGCAAAGAATCCACCCTCTCCTCTCCTCTCGAATAAGAGAAGGATAATGATTTACTCATGCAGCACTTTGTATAATTCTTAGACAAACATGAATATATGGAGAAGAATAGAGGACTCCAAGGATAACTCATGATGTAAAAGTGACTGGGAAAGGCAAGAGAAGGCACTTTATTAAAAGACGGAGACAAGAAATACTAGTATTCATTTAATGTTGAGAAAAATGGAGATAAGTTGTTTGGTGGTTTAAAATGTGTTGGGAATGGAGGGACAGAATCTAAAATGAACAAAAATCAATATTCATTTGGAAGTATGAGTTATCCCATTTTTTTAAAAAAAATGTAATATTTAAAGAACCAAATACTCTCTAAAAGTGTAATCCCGTGAGCCAACCCATCCAGTGTTATTAGGATGGACCCCTCAATCATGCTTTGAACTGAAGGCCTCCAGGCTCATAAGGATAAATGGAGGAAATTCAAGCATTAAGAATATATATGTATATGTATCTCTTAAGACAATGTTAGTTGGAACACTGCAATTGAACTAAATCAGGTGAACTTTTAACATTGCTCTCATGTTTATGGTAAATTCATTTCTCTCCTATCAGTGGGCAATAGTTTGTGGCTAGACCATATAGAAGGCTGGTGCACTCATAAGGATGATTTCAATATTCTCTTCCTTTCTTATGAAGAAATGAAAAAGGTAAGTTGGATCCATGTCATGTAGTGTAACATAACTATTAAGCTTTAGAAATGATGGGATGTTAGGAATAACTTATTGCAGAAGGAAGTTACAGAGATGATTACAACAACACTCTTGGTTATTTTTGTGAAATCCTAGAGGACTGGTAGGTTTTGAAAAATAGTAAGTGCCCTCTCTTCAAAAAGAAGGAGGAGGATTCAGAAAATTAGGCTTTTGCCACCTTGACATCATGTTAATAAACAGTGTACACTCAGAAAATAAGGCCGGCCCTTATTTGCTTTTGACCCCTGAAAAAATGGCTAGGCCATCTTTTCAGGGGTGACTTAATTCCCCTCCCCATGCACCCTTGCCTAGAGCACCCAGCGAGTAGCCATGCCTCATCACCAGCTACTCCTAATGGCTGATCATGGCAGAGTGCAGAGAGCCTGCCAAGCGCCTTTGCTGCAGACCCGGGTATGGTGCTGGCTGCAGGCAGGGTCAGTGGACAGGTGGCGGCGGTATGGAAGACAGCCTCAGTGGCGGTGGGGCACTTTGCGTTGCGGAACCTTCAGTGGCCACTGTTGCAACTTCCTCTGCCGCCGTTGCTTTTCCTTCTGCCCTTGCCACGGCTTATGCCACGTTCAGAGTGCGGCCATTGGGCAAGACGCAGAGGCTGGAGTGCCTGCTGGACAAGTTTGGAGTGGTTTACATTAATAATTACATTTATATCTGTTGTGTGCTCTTGTGTTGTTGTGATTAAAGCTGAAATATTCATTAACTGGTAAGGCATATGCTTAAGTCCAATCTTAGCCGGAGTAGTTCAAGGTTGTCTAAGCCTAAAATCTCAGGTCTGGTGGTGTAGGGTATTCTGTTGTGAACAGAGGAATGTAGTACTCTTCTGGTGAAATACTTCTGGGCTCGCTCAATTGTATTTAGGTCTGATATACAATGTGGATTCAGAGAGAGAGAGGGAGAGAGGGAGAGGGAGAGGGAGATGATAGATGGATGGATGGATGGATAGATGGATAGATGGATAGATGGATAGATAGAGATAGATAGGTAGGTAGGTAGATAGATAGATAGATAGATAGATAGATAGATAGATAGATAGATAG
>NW_020718775.1:0-17539 GCF_900518725.1 Notechis scutatus
GGGGGAAATGAATGATGTGTCAGAGTCGGCTACAACCAGGAACCGCCGACATGTCGACTCCTAATAAATCCATCTTTTTCACTCTGACAGATGCGGCTAGAGACTTGTAATTTGAATGAGGGTGCATGTCGGAGCCTTGGCAGACCGTTTGAAGGATCTAATCGTACAGCTTACAACAACTCATTCGGCGACCGTTCGAAGGATCCCCTTGGTGGTCCCCAACTTACAACCGCTTGTTTAGCGACTGCTCAGAGGATCCCATCCTTATAGGGAGTCCTCGATTTATGACCGTTCATTAGTGACTGTTGAGAGGATCCCATCGTTCAGGGAGTCCTCAATTTACGACCGTTCATCTAACGACCGTTGGAAACATCCTGTCCTACAGGGAGCCCTTAATGTATGACCATTCGTTTAGCAACCGTTTGAAAGATCCCATCATAAGGGAGTCCTCGCTTTATGACCATTCGTTTAGCAACCGTTTGAAAGATCCCATCATAAGGGAGTCCTCGCTTTATGACCATTCGTTTAGCGACCGTTGAAAATATCCCATCATGAAGGGAATCCTCGACTTATGACCATTCATTTACCGACCATTTGAAGGATCCCTTCATACAGGGAGTCCTTGACTTACAACCATTTGCTTAATGACCATTCTAAAGGATCCCATCATACAGGTTGTCCTGGACTTGCGACCGTTTATTTAGCAACTGTTCAAACGATCTAATCGTAGGGGGAGTCCTCGACTTACAGCCATTCGTTCAGTGACCATCCGAAGTTACAACAGCACCGGAAAAAATGACTTAGGGCCATTTTTCACACTTAGTGACCATTGCAGCATCTCCAGTTTTTGGTCACGGGACCAAAATTCGGGCGCTTGGCAACCAGCGTGAATTTACGACAGTTGTGCTGTCCTGGGGTCTCCTACCATCACCATTGGTGACCTTCCCATCCAGTTTCTGAGAAGCAAACTTAATGGGGGGGGAGGGAAAATGACTGTGCGATTCACTTAGTGACTGCGGTGATTCGCTTAACAACCTCTGCAAAAAAAAAGGTGGTAAAATCGATGACCAACCCATTTTGCAACGGTCCCGATATAGAGCCATGATGGGGAGACTCCATTACTGTCGTAAGTCAAGGAATACCTGTCAAATTGTCTTTTATTTGTTTGGAGAAAGGAGAAAGTTTACTCTCTTTTTTATTTTTTATTTTTCTCCTTGTGCTTTCCTTTTTCATCCCCTGTCATGCCCCTGAATCTGTGGAGGACAATGAACCGGAGCTGAAGCTGAGGGAGATCGAGAGGGTGGCTTCGTTGGCTTTGGAGGAATGTGGGGAGGAGCAGGCCGAGGCAGCCCAGGGCCCCTCAGGATTGGCATGGCTTGTTAGCCGGGAAGAACGGGGGGGGGGCAGGATGACCGAGAGAGGGCAAAGAGCGGACATGAGGAGCGATTGATCGCACCCTCCTGATCCCCAAGCATGGAGAGTGGAGAGAAGGCGGGAACAGCACGGGCCGACCCAACAACTCGGGGTGGGGGGGAGAGCTCCTCACCCCTCTTTTACAAGGCACATGTGGGGACTGAGCTTTAAGGAGACGCTGTGGGGAGAGGTGTTTGTCGGGAACAAATGCTGGTGTCAGGATTCCGGCAGTTGCTCTAATTAAATGATGAGCCTCGAGCGAGCAAGCTTCAAAAATGTCAAAAGGATTTATTAGGAGCGAACATGTCGGCATGACGTGTTGTTGTGGTTAGCCGGCAACAGGTACGGACGGCTGAGGAGAGCGAGGACTCAGATGAGGGGCCAGGACCATCAGGGAGTGAACTGCGGCCTTCAGAGATTGTGGGGGCTGGCAGCAGCGATGAGGAGGTTCCCGAGGAGCCTGTGCCAAGCGTGCGGCTCGCAGGAAAGAGCAGCTACAACCAGCACGGGCGACTCGGGAGTAAGGCTGCAAGGTAATGGCCCCTCCTTCAAGCAGATAAAAGCCAGGTGTGAAACAAATGGTCAGCGTTCCAGGGAAAATCCATTCCTTCCGGTAACTCCAAGACTCGCGCCATCTCAAAGTACTTTTATTAGAACAGTACCTGGCACATTCTGGGGAAATCCGGAACTAAATCTTCCCGGCTTTCCCGCAAAATCCCAAACTACAACCCATCCCCTTTTTTCTTCATCACCTGATCACGTGCACCAATCCCAAAGTAAGTTCTAATTCTTTCTGCGCCACACTCTGTAACCTTGAACTATCAAAATAATATATTTTGTCTACTAAGAGCTACTCAATTAACATCACTCCCTCCCACTTGCTTCAACCATGTGGCAGCGATGAATTCCATCGCTGACATGAATGTTCTTTGCAGAAGGCAAAGACGTTTCGAAACTCCAGCCTTGTGGACATTCCAGTATCCTGAGATTGTATGTAAAGATTCTTGTATTGCAAAGTATTTCTAGTCTCTTATCTTTTGGCCAGTCTCGCACAGTTTGGCAAGGCTTGTGCTTATCACCGCTAATTATTTTGCAGAAGCATTTAAAAGGTTTCTGTTCCTTGTGGATTGTGTTGGATTTGTTGGAAAAAGGCGTGGGTCAGAACATATGTATGAATCTTGCTATTCTTGTCGGGGGGAAATGCCACCTGTAAAACATCTTATACAAATTTTCTTTATATGCTGTTGACATGGTCATTTTATAATTTTGAGACCACAATTTTTGCCATTTCTCTAAATCGATCCCATATCCAAAATTCTTCCCCCAAGCAATCATAGTTTCTTTAACTTGTTCTTCTTCTAGTTTAATTTCTAATAAATATCCATACAATTTTTTAATCGCCTTTTCATCAGTACCTGTCAAAATCTTATCTAAGTCAGTCAGTTTTATCATAGAAACCTTCTGTTTTAGAATCTTTGTCATACCTTGAATGGATTTGCGCATATGAAAACCAATTCATCTTTATACCTTGTGCCTCTAATTTTTGCATGGATTTAAGTTCACCCTTTTCATTCAATATTTCCCCATATCTAACTGTTTGTTCCTTCTTATATATTATAGGATAGGAAAATGCTTCAATAGTCGAGAGCCAGACTGGAATTTTCAAATAACATTGTCTTTTAATCTTCTCCCAATTTAGCCACAGAGACTCCCGTATATGATGTCTTCTAAAATACCCCTGTATTTTAGTTCCCTTGTACCATAAAAAAGCGTGCCACCCCCAACAACAAATCATGTCCTTCCAATGTCAACAATCTAGTATTTCTTAATGTTCATATTAATTTCTTAATGTTCATATTCTCCAACGAAACACTGAGCTGAGAGTCATCAATCACATCCCGGGGCAGAAACTCGGGGTAGCTTAGTTACAATCTTTGCAAGATAAGAATGGATTGCACTTTTGGTTTTAAACTGCCGCATTGCTCCATCAGATTTCTAAACCCTCCTCCCACCACGGCAACTCTAAAACGGGCATAGAATGTTTTACGAATTGACAGCTGAATTGGTAAAGTTTGATGTGCCAGTAGTTTGCAGGACTGCTTGCCTTCTTCCTCGCTTCACGGACTCGTTGTTTGTTCCTTATTTTGTGGACTCATTTCCCTTTCCTTTATTTTGCTGGACCGGGAGCAGCCAGAGGCCGCCACGTGTGGGCTTTGCTCTGGGAACTGCCAAAAAACGTGGGAGCGTTTGAGGGGACATTGGGAGCATTAAAGGGGAGTTTGAACTCTTAGCCTGCTGTGTGACCTTTGTGCTGTTATGCCCCTGTCGGAATCTGACTCGGAGGGGGAAGCCGAACAGCTGAAAGGGAGTGGGAGTGTGGCTCCGTTGGCTGTGGAAGAAACTGTGGAAGGGCACAGCCTGGCTGGGCAGAGCAGGGAAGAGGTAGAACAAGGGAGAGGGAATCCAGGCCCGCCCCCACTTCATCCTAGGGCACGCAGGGAGGAACGGAAAAGGGAGCAAGGTGAGTTGCATGGCTTACGGGGAGGAAAGGGCCCTGATTCCCTTCATTAGCTGCAATGGGGAACACAGTGTATAAAAGAGGAAGCTGCGCACAGCAAAGTTGTTGGAAGCAAATCGTGAATTATCTATTATTGTCGAGGCTTATCTGTGTTCCTGGCGTCTTCCCAACTGTGTGAGTTTTGCCATGTTTTCAAGTCTGAAATTCCTGCTCCTTCCCTGTCAGGTCTTTTGGTTTGTTTGGATTTTAAGTTACAGTTTGTGTGTACCTTGTTTTGGACTGAATTTTCTACAGTTAAAGGCCTTGGAGAGTTTTTCTCCAGCTGAAGGTAACCTGGAAGTTGGGGGCAAAGTTGGAGACAATAAAGGGACTCTTATTGCTTATTTGACTGTGCTGCCTCGGTGCCACGCCCCAAGTCATCACACATGCCTCGTCCTGGGTCATCGCATTCCCTGTCTTATTTTCCTTCACTCACCAGCCACCACCCTCTGGGCATTGTAGGGCTCCATGTAACCGTTGTTCTCCAATCCGGCGTCCTCTTCGGCGTCTCCTTTCGGTTCCCGGTGAGCGTCGAAGGGATCTGAGTATTCGCTCTCTCCAGGGGCCTAAGGGAAAAAAGAGGAGGACTTCGTTTCAGCAAATAATTTTAATTTCATCATTTATTTAAATCAATAAAATAATAATTAAGTAGGACTAATCCATTTGATTTCACTCATTTAACTTTGTAATACAGGTTGTCCTCAACTTATGACGGCAACGGAACCCCAAATATCTGGGGCTAAGCAAGACATTGGTTCAGTGAGTTTGGCCATGTTTTACAGCCTTTCTTGCCACCATTTTTTAAGTGAGTCGCTGCAGCTGTTAAATCAGTACCATGGTTGTTAAGTGACTTTGGCTTCTGAGACAGAAAGACAGAGAGAGACAGAGAGAAACAGAGACGGAGAGAGAAAGACAGAGAGAGACAGAAAAGCAGACAGACATAGAGAAAGAGACAGAGAGATGGAGAGAGACAGAGAGAAACAGATAGAGAGAGAGAGAGAGAGAGACAGAAAGACAGAGAAAGAGACAGAGACAGAGAGACAGGGAGAGAAAGACAAAGACAGAGAGAGAGAGAAAGACAGAAAGACAGAGAGAGACAGAGAGAAACAAAGACGGAGAGAGAAAGACAGAGAGAGACAGAAAAGCAGACAGACATAGAGAAAGAGACAGAGAGATGGAGAGAGACAGAGAGAAACAGATAGATAGAGAGAGAGAGAAAGACAGAGAGACAGGGAGAGAGAGACAAAGACACACACAGAGAGAGAGAGAGAGAGAGAGACAGAGAGACAGAGAGACAGGGAGAGAGAGACAGAAAGACAGAGAAAGAGACAGAGAGACAGGGAGAGAAAGACAAAGACAGAGAGAGACAGAGACAGAGACAGAGAAAGACAAAAAGACAGAGAGACAGGGAGAGAGAGACAGGGAGAGAGAGACAAAGACACACACAGAGAGACAGAGACAGAGAAAGACAGAAAGACAGACAAAGAGAGAGACAGAGATGGAAAGAGAGAGAGATGTGGGGAGAGAGAAAGATAGAAAGACAAAGAGAGAGACAGAGACAGAGAGAGAGAGAGAGAAAGACAGAGAGAGAGAGAGAGATGGGGAGAGAAAGACAGAGAGACAGATGGAGAGAGAGAGAGACAGAGAGAGAGATGGAGAGAAAGAAATAGAGACAGGGAGAGAAAGACAGAGAGACAGACGGAGAGAGAGAAAGAAAGAGAAAGACACACAGAGATACAGAAAGAGATGGAGACAGACAGACAGACAGACAGACAGACAGACAGACAGACAGACAGAGCATCAGAACTTCCATCCAGGGTTGTAAGTAGCCCCAGATAGATCTAACCAACAGAAGGAAAGAAGGCTAAAGGAAGAAGGAACACGACCAGTCAGAAGTCAAGGACCACTTTTAAAGAGGCTTCCCCAAGATGTGATTGCCTGTTGCTCCTCCGTCTGAATCACCAACCTGAGCTCAACCCCTCTGAGTCGCAGGCTTATTCCAGGAACAAGTCACATTCCACGCCGACCCAAGTGGTGCCATCATCCCACATCGTCACCCTTCCCTCACCCACCCCCCACACCACATCTGGCAAACCCCAAACCCTGCATCACGCAGTTGTGCTGCCGTTCTTTTGTCAATTAATCAATGGAAGGACTTGTCTCCAGAAGCTGTGAATGCTCCAACACTGGAAGTTTTTAAGAAGAGATTGGACAGCCATTTGTCTGAAGTGATTTAGGGTATCCTGCCTAAGCAGGGGGTTGGACTAGAAGACCTCCAAGACCCCTTCCAACTCTGTTATTCTATTCTATTCTATTCTACTCTATTCTATTCTATTCTATTTGATTCATCCTATTCGTCTCTATTCTAATTCTATCCCATTCTTCTATTCTTCTCTATTCTGTTCTATTCTAATTCTAATTCTATTCTAATTCTAATTCTATTCTAATTCTAATTCTAATTCTATTTCTATTCTATTCTATTCTAATTCTATTTTTCTATTATTCTCTATTCTGTTCTATTTTAATTCTAATTCTATTCTAATTCTATTCTAATTCTAATTCTATTCTATTCGATTCTATTCGATTTGATTCATCCTATTCGTCTTTATTCTAATTCTATTCTATTCTTCTCTATTCTGTTCTATTCTAATTCTAATTCTATTCTAATTCTAATTCTAATTCTAATTCTAATTCTAATTCTATTCTAATTCTATTCTATTCTATTCTAATTCTATTCTATTTTAATTCTAATTCTATTCTAATTCTAATCTATTCTAATTCTATTCTGTTCTAATTCTATCCTATCCTATTCTAATTCTATTCTATTATTGTCTATTCTATTCTATTCTATTGTAATTCTAATCCTATTCTATTCTAATTCTATTCTATTCTAATCCTATTCTATTCTATTCTATTCTCTATTCTATTGTTTCTATTCTACTTGTCTCTATTCTGCTCTATTCAATTCTAATTCTAATTCTATTCTAATTCTATTCTATTATTCTACTGTATTCTAATTCTAATCTATTCTAATTCTATCCTATCCTATTCTAATTCTATTCTAATTCTATTCTATTATTCTCTATTCTGTTCTATTCTAATTCTAATCCTATTCTATTCTAATTCTATTCTATTCTAATTCTATTCTATTCTCTATTCTATTCTCTGTTCTGTTCTATTCTATTATTTTATTCTATTCTTCTATTCTATTCTTTTCTATTCTGTTCTATTCTAATTCTATTCCTATTCTCTTCTAGATCACAAAAAGCAGCTGTGCAATTCTGCGCATTGTGCATGCGTGCAAAAAGCTAGGTCAGAATGGCATCCCGCTGTTTTGAACCCGGAGAACCATGCCGGCCGAGATGGGGGCTGCTGCCCACTCAGGAATCCAGCTCTAAATGGGTTGATTAAAGCCCTCCATAGGCGGCGGTTTGGGACCCCTGCCATCTCCGATCACCCCTAATTGTCAAGACCTCAAAGCCCACCCCTCAAGTGCAGACCCCCCTCCCCTGCCCAGTCCTGCTGTGCCTCCTGCCCCACACCTGTCTGCTGGGTGGCCCATTGCTCCACCGCCCCATTGCTCTCCTGTGGACCCTAATGGCTCTGCTCACCCACCCACCTGCCCAATGGCACATTAGATGTGCTCCAATGGTCTAGAAAAAGCCCGCCAGACAAATCGTAGGCCAATCCTTCTCATTCCCCCCCAACCATTATCCTCTCTTCTCCTGCTCAGTGCGAGCCAGTTGAGTGCTGTCGAACGGCACCCAAGGGACGGGAGCGTGGGGCGAGCCCAAAGAAACGTCCTTCTTCCTTCAGTTCCCCCTCTCCGCTCCCTGCGCATGAGAGATATGCTCCCTCTTCTCTCGTTGCAATCTCCCGCGCTCGATGCTCACTCTTTCGACTGCAGAATGACAGCTGTCCTCTTTTCTTACTCACAGGCAACCAGGCTGTGATGGAGTGAAAGCGTGGAACAGGAAGGAGAGGTTGCCTACCCCACCAGCAAAGAGTTTCTGGGGCATATTTGTAGATCAGAGTTGAGCTGTGAGGTCCTTAGTGCTCTCTGAGCTTGGTGGTTTCCTTGCAGACGTTTCATGACCCAACTAGGTAACGTTATCAGTGGTAGGAGAGAATGGGGCTTGTGGAGAGGAGTGTTGTGGCCTACCAGCGGCCAGCAGACTCGGACGGCGAGGAGGTTGGGGAGGAACATGGGCCCGTCCTGGAGTCCGGGGAAGGCTCTGCGTCGGAGGCAAAGATGGGGGCCAGGGCCATCTGATAGTTATCAGCTGCCTTTGGAGTCAGACATCAGTGAGGTAGAAGAACAGCTGGAGCCTGTTCCCAGTATGCACATGCACAGAGCTGCCAGATGAAGGGAACAGCTAAAGAACAAGGGTCAACTCGGGAGTAAAGGCTCAGGTGGATGGTGAACGGCCCCTCCCATAGGGAATAAAAGAGGAGCGAAAGGGGAGTGGGGTTTGCAGGAGACCATTAGTTCAATTCCTTAGAGTGAAGGTCTGTTCCCGACTTCTTGCCAAGTAACTGCTGCTACAGCGTGGCGTTTGGAAGATATCGGCCTGGCAACTCTCCAAGCCTGATAGAAAGGTCTGCGGTTGTGGAATCTCATGAAAGACTGTTGGCCGGGACTTTGCTGGAGAGGAATTCCCTTTAACCTAAATAAAAGGGGTTTTATCGGAACTAGGAGTCTGCTCCGTGACCTTGGGAAGCCTCAGTCAGAACAAGCATGAGGAAGAGGAGGAGGGAGAAGTGGCAGGACTGTGGGGTCCTTAGTGGTCTCTGAGTGTAACTGGTTTTTTTTTTTTGCAGATGTTTCATTACCCAACTAGCTAACATCATCAGTGCTAGGAAGGAGGGCTGGAAGGAGGGGAGGAGAAGGAGGAGGGCTGTGGGGTCCTTGGTGCTCTCTAAGTTTGGTTGTTTTCTTGCAGATGTTTCATTGCCCAACTAAGTAACATCATCAGTGCTAAAAGGACGTAAGTTTGGTCTCTGATTACATACTTCCAACTCAGACAATCAATCAAATAGTAAGCAACAACCTAATCAAGGAACTATCAATGAGAAAACAACCCTCTCACCAACACTGCAAGCTAGTTGTATATAAACAGAGTCAATCCAATTTTTTTTTCTGGCACTGATGAGGTTACCTAGTATGGTAATAAAATGTCTGCAAGGAAACAAGCAAGTTCGGGGACCACCAAGGACCTCAGAGTCCTCCTCCTCCTCCTCCTCCTCCTTGTGCTCTTCCTCCTCCTCCTCTTCCTCCCAAACCCCACAATCCCTTCTAGCGCTCATGGCATTACCTAATTGGGTCATGAAATGTCCACAAGTGAAGGACCAAGCCCAGAGAGCACCAAAGACCACACAATTATGATTTATTTTAGCTAGTTCCGGCTTAGATCAACCCCCACCCCCCTGCTTTTCATCCAGGATCTCAAAAGCTGATTCCTTCAGTTACATGTTTTCAGACCGATTTAGAGGCACAAAGATGTCACATTTTTCATTCTGCGTTCCATTCCCGAAATTTTATGTTAGCAATGAATAAATAAAATACTAACATTTTATTTTTAGTAGCATATGTCTTATTTGTCCTCTCCTTTAAAAACAATGAATTAATAAGTACTCAGCATAGAAACGCATAGAATAATAGAGTTGGAAGGGACCTTGGAGGTCATCTAGTCCAACCCCCCAGCTCGAGCTGGAGAGTCTATTCCAAATATTAGCCTCCACCTAGGATCGAACTCACAGCCTCCATTATTGTGCGTGTGTATATATACACATACACGCATGCGTGCGCCTACACACACACACACACACACACACACACACACACACACATGTGTTTTCCTGGAATGACAGTCCTGCGGGGTAGGTTGGTGGCTGGGGAATTCTGGGAGTTGAAGTCTACACGTCTTCAAGTCGCCAAGGTTGTGGGACCCTGAGATAGAGAGACCATTCTAGCTTCCCGCCTCCCTCGCTTTGGGTGAGGTAATTATTACATTTATTAATTTTGGCAGGTGATTAATTATTTGAATTCACTGTGGCATTTCTTAGCGGTATGCTGTGATTGCTTTTGAGTCCTGACCCCTTGCAAGGTATCTTTCTATTAAAGTGTTTTAAATCTGGTTTGAGAGTCCGCTGGCAGGCAGCATTTTCCACGGAATTAAGAAAGTAAAAAAGAAGCAACCCGGATCTTCGCTATCAAGACTAGGCCGCCATTTTGTCACCTCAACCCTTTGAAGAGGGGCGGACTTCAACTCCTAGAATTCCCCAGCCAGCCATGCTCTGCAGGTAGTCCTCAACTTACGACGACAACTGAGCCCCAAAATTTCTGGTTTGCTCCCATGTTACGGTTCTGACCAAGACTTCCTGAGACGGTAGCAATCACACGATGTTCCCAAAAACCTTTTTATTTCAAACGGCTATGAATTATATGCATTCACAGCCCGTAATGAGTCCCAAGCAATTTGTGAGTAGTCCAACAGAAGTCCGCCACAGTCTTTCGGGATAAGGCTGATAAGCACCCACCTTTATCTCCCTTGAAAGGTTGCCAACGACTAAATTGCCACTTAGCTGTACAAGGCCAAATGGAGCACAAAGTCAATATGGAGCTTCAGAGCTTAAACTGACCAGAACGAACAAAGTTGCTTCCTGCAAAGGCTCTTGTCCCTTTGCTCCTCCTTTATGTCTTATGGGAGAGGCCAATCACCTCCCAGCCTTACTCCAGAGTCAACAGTTGTTCCTTAACTGCTCCCTTCTCCTAGCAGCTCTGCACATGCGCACACTGGGAACAGGCTCCAGCTGTTCTTCTGCCCCACTGATCTCCAACTCCAAAGGAGCTGATAACTGCCTCTGACGCAGAGCCCTCATATTAATTAATTGAATGTATCATGTTTAGACATTTGCCCGATCATAAACAATAGTTCTTTTGCACCAGGTTCCATGTGGGCTGAGGATAATGAGAGTTGGGCTCCATAGGAGGAGAGGAAGGGCGTGAAAGGTCGGCAGCTACTACAGAACCAGCCACCCCAAGCCTTGAGGACAGAAAAAGCCATGACAGAACAAGTCACGTTGACAACCCAAGCCATGAGGACAGAACAAGCCACGATGACAGCACAAGCCATGAGGATAGAACAAGCCACGATGACAGCACAAGCCATGAGGACAGAACAAGCCACGATGACAACACAAGCCATGAGGATAGAACAAGCCACAATGACAGCACAAACCATGAGGACAGAACTAGCCACGATGACAGCACAAGCCATGAGAAAAGAACAAGCCACGATGACAGCACAAGCCATGAGCATAGAACAAGCCACGATGACAGCACAAGCCATGAGGATAGAACAAGCCACGATGACAGCACAAGCCATGAGGACAGAACAAGCCACGTTGACAGCACAAGCCATGAGGACAGAACAAGTCACGATGACAGCACAAGCCATGAGGACAGAAGAAGCCACGATGACAGCACAAGCCATGATGACAGCACAAGCCATGAGGACAGAACAAGCCACGATGACAGCGCAAGCCATGAGGACAGAACAAGCCATGATGACAGCACAAGCCATGAGGACAGAACAAGCCACGATGACAGCACAAGCCATGAGGATAGAACAAGCCACGTTGACAGCACAAGCCATGAGGACAGAACAAGACACAATGATAGCACAAGCCATGAGAAAAGAACAAGTCACAATGACAACACAAGCCACGATGATGTCACACCCCTCGTGCAAACATGGATGATGATCGCTGAGGCAAGAGACCCTAATCCCCAACCTTTAGGAGGATGATATCATAACAGAGTGGGTGTGAGATCATCTCCTCCCTTCCCTCCTCCCCCCAGAGGCCCAAAGTCAGATCTGGGTTCAAATTCCACCCGCTAAACGTTTCTTCCGCCATTTAATATCCTCCTCATCCAATTGCTGCCGTGTATTTCTTTCGGGCTCTGCTTCCCTGACTCCATTATTGGGAATATATTCATCAGACTGTATATTAAGTGCTCTGATCTATTATCGCAGGTGAATTAAGTGTCAGGAGTGAAGGGCGTGTAAACTCTGTGGGATATTTTAATTAAAATCGGACACCCAGAGAGGGTTTGGGGGTGAGAGTGGAGGAAGCTAAGTGTGAAATGCAAACACAGAGGAGAGGTGATTCCTTCAGTGAAAAGCTGGGACGGATCCTTCTTTTCAACCCGCCAAAAACAGGGACAAAGAAACAGAAATCACGAGATATTAGAGAAGCCCCAAATTTCCCCCACACTCCTTCCTTGGGTGACTGTCAAATTCTCTCTATATATAGAAAGAAAGAAAGAGAGAGGGGGAGGGAGGGAGAGGGAGAGAAGGATAGGATAGGATAGATAAGATAGGTAGGTAGGTAGATGGACAGATTAGATAGATGGATGGATGGATGGATGGATGGATGGATGGATGGATGGATGGACAGACAGACAGACAGACAGACAGACAGACAGACAGACAGACAGATAGATAAGAGAGACAGATTAGATAGATTAGATAGAAAGATAGGTTAGATAGCTAGATTAGATAGATAGATAGATAGATAGATAGATAGATAGATAGATAGATAGATAGATAGATAGATAGATAGATAGAAAATAGAGAGAGAAAAAGAGAGAGAAGGGGAGGTACAGATTAGATAGAAAGATGATAGATAAAATAGAAAGATGGATAGGTTAGATAGCTAGGTTAGATAGCTAGATAATAGAGAGAGAGAGATAGGTACGGATTAGATAGATAGAAATATGATAGATAAGATAGGATAGAAAGCTAGATTAGATAGATAGATAGATAGATAGATAGATAGATAGATAGATAGATATAGATTAGATAGATAGATAGAGATAGAGATAGAGATAGAGAGATAGATATAGATATAGATTAGATCGATAGAGAGATAGAGATAGACAGACAGACAGACAGATAGATAGCAATAGCACTTATATACCGCTTTACAGTGCTTTACAGCCCGCTCTAAGCGTTTTACAGAGTCAGCCTCTTGCCCCCAACAATCTGGGTCCTCAGGTGGATGGCGAATGGCCCCTCCCATAGGGAATAAAAGAGGAGCTAAAGGGGAGTGGGGTTTGCAGGAGACAATGAGTTCAATTCATTAGGGTGAAGTTCTGTTCTGGACTTCTTCATCCTGGCAACTCTCCAAGCCTGATAGAAAGGTCTGCGGTTGTGAAATCTCCTGAAAGACTCTTGGCCGGGACTTTGCTGGAGAGGAATATTCCCTTTAACCTAAATAAAAGGGGTTTTATCGGGATGAGGAGTCTGCTTCGTGATCTTGGGGAGCCTAGGTCAGAACCGAAAACTGGATTTTGGGGGCTGTGCAATTGCCTCGCCTTCAGGGGTGGGATACGACAGGGTTCAGGATTTATGAGCTCCCCTGCACGCTGCGAGCGGCGCGCCTGTAAATCGTCATCAGCACGCTGTGTGCAGAGAAGCAGCCTTTGAAACACCCCTCTTTTCCTGCTTTTTTTTTTAACTACAGCTGTGCCTCGTTTGGCAGCTGAAGTTGAACAAAAATCAAGAAATAAAGATCAGGTAAGAGCCCAGGTGGGTGGGTGGGCAAAAACATTTATTTATTTATTTATTTTATTTATTTGATTTGCCAATTGTTTACAAGGTAATAAGTATAAGTGTATACATAGTTGTGAATACATGAAATGGGTACATATAAGAAAAATAAAAGAAGAATAAGAGAAACAATAGGACAGGGACGGTAGGCACGTTGGTGCGCTTATGCACGCCCCCTACAGACCTCTTAGGAAAGGGGTGAGGTCAATAGTAGACAGTCTAAGGTTAAAGTTTTTGGGGTTTGGGGAAGAAACTACAGAGTCGGGTAGAGTATTCCAGACATTGACCACTCTATTGCTGAAGTCGTATTTCCTGCAATCAAGTTTGGTGCGGTTTACTTTGAGTTTGTATCTATTGTGTGCTCTTGTGTTGTTATGGTTGAAGCTGAAGTATTCATTGACAGGTAGGACATTGCAATGTATGATTTTATATACCATGCTTAAATCAGACCGAAGACGGCGTAATTCAAGGTTTTCTAGTTCTAGAATTTCAAGTCTGGTGGCATAAGGTATTCTGCAACGAGTAGAGGAGTGGAGAACTCTTCTCGTGAAATATTTCTGGACTTTCTCAGCTGTGTTAATATCAGATACGTAATGTGGGTTCCAGACTGATGAGCTCTATTCGAGTATTGATCTAGCAAATGTTTTGTATGCTCTAGTTAGTAGTGTGATATTACCAGAGAAAAAGCTACGTAAGATTAGGTTAACAACTCTTAACGCCTTTTTGGCTATGTAGTTACAGTGGGCTCTAGCACTAAGGTCATTTGGGATGAGTACTCCAAGGTCCTTGACACAGTTTGGGTCATCAACAAGGTCTTGACTATTCAGCCTGTATTTTATTTTCTGATTTTTTTTGCCAATATGTAAGACAGAGCATTTATTTGTTGAGATTTGGAGTTGCCATTTGTTTGACCATTCTGATACATAGTCAAGGCATAATTTATATAATAAATAGTCATTCATCTGGCTTTCATGCCTAAGGTGAGACTAGAACTCACAGTCACCTGGTGATTGGCCCAAAGTCACCCAGCCTAATTTCATGTCTAAGGCAGGACTAGAACTCACCGTCTCCTGGTGATTGGCCCAAAGTCATTCATCTGGCTTTCATGCCTAAGGCGGGACTAGACCTCACTGTCTCCTGGTGATTGGCCCAAAGTCACTCATCTGGCTTTCATGCCTAACATGGAAACTAGAACTCACCATCTCCTGGTAATTGGCCCAAAGTCATCCACCCAGCTTTCCTGCCTACGACAGGACTAGAACTCCCAATCCCCAGGTGACTGGCCCAAAGTCACCCAGTTGGCTTCCATGCCTAACACGGAAACTGGAATTCACCATTTCTCAGTTCCGAGACCAGCACCTTAACCACAGACCAAACTAGTCCTCACGTCTTATGGGAAAATAACAATAACTTAAAACAACTATAGCACAGGCACTGAATCCAGCACAGCCTAAATTCGCTTGACAAATGCAGGGATGTTTGTTTGTTTGTTTGATATCTATCTGTCAGGATTACAGCAGTTACCCCAATTAAATCATGAGTCTCGAGCCAAACTTCCAAAACTTCCAAAGGATTTATTGGGAGTTAACATATCCGGCACTGCCTGGGCGTAGCCGACTCTGAGGCACATAATTCCTTCACCCTTGATCCTGGTTTTCCCCCATCCCCTGAGTAAATCATAATTCATATTCTCCAATGGGACACATCCATAGCACACAGTCATCAATCATGCTCTCCAGTAATAATCTTGCGTGCCAACAGCTTCGGCTGCCAAGGGGATTATCTGAAGCATTTAAGGAATGCACTGCTTTTGTCGGGCTCTGAGTTCACTCAGCCTTACAGACTTCCGTGACTTTGGACGTACAACCAGTTGCACAGGGGTGTCTGTTTCCAAGCTAGCTCCCTCAACCACATCCCCCTGTTCCTCTGTCACCTCAGTGGGCAGAACATGGCCTATTCCTTCCGCCATATTGCTCTCCCACCAACAAGTTTATAGAACAAAATATATAATATGTTTGTGAACTCTAACCTTCTCTCAGCCAGTCCTTGCGTATTGAAGATTTGTCCTGAAATGAATACAAACTCCAGCTCCTTTGTAGTGCAATGGTGGTTTATTCATTAGCTCAGCTTCACCATGTTTTAACCTAAGGCTTAATTACCACCTATATGTGCCCCAACCCTCTTTAACAATATGCACCACATCAAGACACGAAAAGAGCCATTTCCAGCATCCCCGCAGTTGTTTCAGAATCCATCCTCCATCCCCGCAGTTGTTGCAGAATCCATCCTCAGCTCTTCTGAGTCATTTCAAAGCCATCGGCCAGCACACAAGCAGAAATACAGATCTGGCTGCAGCAGAGATAAGGTGACATGGCCAGCTGACTTGATGTGAGGCATATTTGGAGCTGATGGGCTCTGAGTGAACTTGGAGCCCAACAGCTTTCCCCCTCGCCCCCACTCCCTTTCTGCTGGCAATTAAAAAGACCAAAGGAGTATTTTTTTAGTTGACACGGTCGCTAAACAAATGGTTGTGAGGCGGGGACCTTCTTTCCTGAATGAAACAGCATTTATTTTTTCCCTCACGGTTCACAGACCTCCAGCGCAAAAGTGAACGGGACGAACAGCGGGTGAAGAAATCCCGGATCGGCCTGCAGCTTTACGACACCCCCTACGAGGAGAAGGAGGCCGAGACAGACCCCGAGGCCGGGCCCACGGAGAAGCCCCCCAAGAGCCGGCTGCCCCAGGAGGATGAGCGGCCAGCCGACGAATACGACCAGCCCTGGGAGTGGAAGAAGAACCACATTTCACGCGCTTTTGCTGGTGAGTTGGCGAGGGAACTACAATGGGTGCCATCTGAAAAATAAATAAAATAAAATAAAATGCTGAGATTTGGGGGGGAAAGCCAGGGTTAAAACTAGCCTGTCCGATTCAAATAACCCCTGGGTCTTTTTGATTTGTGAATGCTGCTGCGTCTGCTGCTTAAGTTTCTAGTCCTCATGAGCTCTCTTCCAGGGAAACTGGTTTGCCTTTAAGCTAGGATCTGTTCTAATCTCTGGTCTGCTGCCTCGTCACCCCAAATGCTAGATGCTCTCGAACAGGGGCGTCCAACGTGGTCATTTTAAGACCCTTGTGGACTTCAACTCCCAGAATTCCCCAGCCAGCATGGCTAATTTGCATGACTGAGTTGGGGAATTCTGGGAGTTGATGTCAATGAATCTTAAAGTGACCAAGTTGGGCACCCCTGTTCGAGAGCATCTAGCATTTTGGGTGGGGGCAGGCAGCAGATCAGAGATTAAAACTGCCTAGCTTAAAGGCAAAAGGGTTTGCCTGGAAAATGGCTCCTGAGGACTAGAAACTTAGCAGCAGATTCTGAAGTTGAACACTCTTGCTCTAGACAAAAACAGCCAGGAAGGAGCTGGAGCGTAAAATCCACTTTCAAGGAAACCTCTGTTAAAAATAAACACACAATCTTCTAGTCCTCATGCTTCGGGCATGTATCCCTAGCATCTTTGTAGATGAAGGGAAGGAAAAATTAGCTTTTGTATCGTGCCATCTGTAGCAAAATGAAACTAAAGAATTTAAGAAAACTTTTTAAAGAAAATTGCAGAGAGGGAGGGAGTGAGGGAGCAGGAGGGGAAGGGAGAGAGACAAAGAGAGAGAGAGAGACGAGAGTGAGAGAGAGAGAATGGTGCTGAGAAATTTTTTGGGAAGATCTTAGAATGATCAGGAAATCATTCCTAATTTTTTCCCCTGTGCTTTTTCTTCTGATTTTAATCAAGCGAGTAAAACCCTGGAGTAACTTATTTACATACAGCATTTCCAATTAGATCAGTGTTTCTCAGGCTTGGTCACTTTTAAGATCTTGTGGACTTCAACTCCCAGAATTCCCCAGCCATCCCCACTCCCTTTTAGCACTGATGATGTTACCCAGTTGGGACGCGAGACGTCTGCA